>JAKFGQ010000239.1:0-37389 GCA_021498475.1 Saguinus midas | reverse complement strand
CCGCCACCTTCGCTGCCCGGAGACCCCAATAAAGTCTGGACTCGGCTCTCAACTGGTCTCTCGACTGTTACTGGACCTAGCCACCATTGGGTCGCCCGGGGTCGCACACATACCCACATTAATTCTAATGACTAGATGTTACCACCTAATCTGAGATATTTAGAATCATGTCCCATTGTCACTTGGCAGACTAGCTTCTTGGCACTTTTTCTTACTAATAAATTTGGCCAAATCGTGACAATAGTCATTGAGACATTGGATGTCCTGATCAATAGTGCATGCTGATAGCCTTTGTGAAATGGGGATGGCATCTCCAACACATCTACTAAGAGTCATGTCAGCAGCAACATTTTAAAAATTCCTCTCCTGGTGATCTTGCCTGAACCTGGTTTGAATTCTCAGGAACATGACTATCTGAGCCATACCTCCACTTCTGGTCAAAATTCTAAAAATTCACTCCCACACACTTTTTCTGTGCTCCTGCTAATATGTATGGAAGTCTTAAGAGAAATAGGAACAAAGTTTAGGAGGACAAGCATCATCTTCTTGTCATCCTAGGAGGACAGGAACATCTGCCTCAGATTAGTATTTCTAATGTCTCCAGACAATGAGTGGCTAATTTATTCCTATAAGAAGGTAATTATTTTGTTTGTTTTTTTTGATTGGGATGTTTTAGGATAACCTGAGAATGAGGGGGTTTTAGTGACTTCTTCAAAACATCCCCTTTCAATGTCTAAGGGAACTACTCCTGCCTAGGAGGCCCCTGATTTTAACATAGGAGTCACGTTGAGCTTGCTTACACTTCTTTTGCAACTTCTGGGATGGTTTATATTCTTTACAACACAGTAAAAAAGGACATTTTATATTTTTTCTAACAGAGTATTGTGAGAGTTACTTTGTTCTTACCAATTGGAAACCCATAATGTATTTATATTTTTAATTTTTGAATAAAAATTTAATTTTAGAATTTTACGTGTGAGAGTACATTTTGATGGTTTATATACTTTGCAACACAGTAGAAAAGGACATTTTATGTTTTGTTCTAACAGAGTATTGTGAGAGTTACTTTGTTGTTACCAATTGGAAACCCATAAAGTATTTATATTTTTTATTTTTAAGTGAAAATTTTATTTTAGCATTATACGTGTGAGAGTACATCCTGATGGTTTTTATACTTTACAACACAGTAGAAAAGGACATTTTATGTTTTTTCTAACAGAATATTGTGAGAGTAACTTTGTTTTTACTCATTTGAAACCCATAAAATATTTATATTTTTTATTTTTTAGTTAAAATATAATTTTAGCATTTTACGTGTTAGAGTACATCCTGATGGTTTATATTCTTTACAATACAGTAAAAAAGGACATTTTATGTTTTTCCTAACAGAGTATTGTGAGAGTTACTTTGTTCTTACCAATTGGAAACCCATAATGTATTTATATTTTTTATTTTTGAATAAAAATTTAATTTTAGAATTTTACGTGTGAGACTACATCCTGAAGGTTTATATAGTTTACAACACAGTAGAAAACGACATATTATGGTTTTTCTAACAGACTCTTGTGAGAGTTACTTTGTTTTTTCGAATATAAACCCATAAAGTATTTATATTTTTTATTGTTGAGTGAAAATTTAATTTTACCATTTTACATGTGAGAGTACATCCTGATGGTTTATATACATTACAACACAGTAGAAAAGGACATTTTATGGTTTCTCTAACAGAGTATTGTGAGAGTTACTTTGTTTTTACGAATTGGAAACCCATAAAGTATTTATATTTTTTAGTTTTGTGTTAAAATTATTTTTTGCATTTTACGTGTGAGAGTGCATACTGATGGTTTATATACATTACAACACAGTAGAAAATGACATTTTATGTTTTTTCTAACAGAGTATTTTGAGAGTTACTTTATTTTTATGAGTTGAAAACCCATAGAGTATTTATATTTTTTATTTTTGAGTGAAAATTTAGTTTTATCATTTTACGTGTTAGAGTACATTCTGATGGTTTATAGATTACAACACAGTAGAAAAGGACATTTTATATTTCTTCTAACACAGTATTGTGAGAGTTCCTTTGTTTTTACCAATTGGAAACCCATATATTTTTTATATATTTTATTTTTGAGTGAAAATTTAATTTTAGCATTATACATGTGAGAGTACATCCTGATGGTTTATGTACTTTACAACACAGTAGAAAATGACATTTTATGTTTTTTCTAACAGACTCTTATGAGAGTTACTTTGTTTTTTCCAAGTGGAAACCCATAAAGTATTTTTTTTATTTTTGAGTGAAAATTTAATTTTCGTATTTTACGTGTGAGACTACATTTTTATGGTTTATATACCTTACAACGTAATAGAAAGGGAGTTTTTCTGTTTTTTCTAACAGAGTATTGTGAGAGTTACTTTGTATTTACCAATTGCAAATCCATAAAGTATTTAGATTTTTCATTTTTGAGTGACAATTTAATTTTAATATTTTACTTGTGAGAGTACATTCTGATGGTTTATATACTTTACCACACAGTAGAGAAGGACATTTTATGTTTTTTCTAAAAGATGATTGTGAGAGTAACTTTGTTTTTACTCATTGGAAACCCATAAAGGATTTATATTTTTTATTTTTTAGTTAAAATATAATTTTAGCATTTTACGTGTGAGAGTACATCCTGATGGTTTATATATTTTACAACACAGTAGAAAAGGACATTTTATGTTTTTTCTAACAGAGTATTGTGAGAGTTACTGTGTTCTTACCAATTGGAAACCCATAAAGTATTTATATTTTTTATTTTTGAATGAAAATTAAATTTTAGAATTTTACATGTGAGAGTACATCCTGATGGTTTATATACTTTGCAACACAGTAGAAAAGGACATTTTATGTTTTTTCTAACAGAGTGTTTTGAGATTTACTAAGTTTTTACCAATTGGAAACCCATAAAGTATTTATATTATTTATTTTTGAGTGAAAATTTAATTTTAACATTTTTCATGTGAGAGTACATCCTGATGGTTTATATACTTTAAAATACAGTAGAAAAGGACATTTTATGTTTTTCCTAACAGAGTATTGTGAGAGTTACATTTTTTACTAATAGGAAACCCATAAAGTACTCATATATTTTATTTTTAGTGAAAATTTAATTTTAGCATTTTACGAGTTAGACTACATTTTTATGATTTATATACCTTACAACATAATAGAAAAGGCCTTTATTTGTTTTTTCTAACAGAGTATTGTGAGAGTTACTTTGTTCTTACCAATTGGAAACCCATAAAGTATTTATATTTTTTATTTTTGAATGAAAATTTAATTTTAGCATTTTACGTGTGAGAGTATATCCTGATAATTTATATAGTTTACAACACTGTAGAAAAAAACATTTTATGATTTTTCTAACAGAGTATTGTGAGAGCTACTTTGTTTTTACCAATTGGAAACCCAAAAAGTGTTTATATTTTTTATTTTTGATTGAAAATTTAATTTTAGCATTTTACGTGTGAGAGTACATCCTGATGGTTTATATACATTACAACACAGTAGAAAAGGACATTTTATGGTTTTTCTAACAGAGTATTGTGAGAGTTACTTTGTTTTTGTGAACTGGAAACCCATAAAGTATTTATATTTTTTAGTTTTGAGTTAAAATTATTTTTTGCATTTTACGTGTGAGTACATCCTGATCGTTTATATACTTTACAACACAGTAGAAAAGGACATTTTATGTTTTTTCTAACAGAGTATTGTGAGAGTTACTTTGTTGTTACCAATTAAAAACCCATAAAGTATTTATATTTTCATTTTTGAGTGAAAATTTAATTTTAGCATTTTACGTGTGAGAGTACATCCTGATGGTTTATATACTTTACCACACAGTAGAAAAGGACATTTTATGTTTTTCTTAACAGAGTATTGTGAGAGTTACTTTGTTTTTACCAATAGGAAACCCATAAAGTACATATATATTTTGGTTTTGAGTGAAAATTTAATTTTAGCATTTTACATGTGAGACTACATTTTAATGGTTTATATACTTTACAACATAATAGAAAAGGACATTTTATGTTTTTTCTAAACGAGTATTGTGAGAATTACTTTGTTTTTACCAATTGGAAACCCATAAAGTATTTATATTTTTTATTTTTGAATGAAAATTTAATTTCAGCATTTTACGTGTGAGAGTACACCCTGATGGTTTATATAGTTTACAACAACGTAGAAAAGGACATTTTATGTTTTTTCTAACAGAGTATTGTGAGAGTTACTTTGTTTTTACCAATTGGAAATCCAAAAAGTGTTTATATTTTTTATTTTGATTGAAAATTTAATTTTAGCATTTTACGTGTGAGAGTATATTTTGATGGTTTATATATATTACAACACAGTAGAAAACGACATTTTATGGTTTTTCTAACAGAGTATTGTGAGAGTTACTTTGTTTTTACGAATTGGAAACCCATAAAGTATTTATATTTTTTATTTTTGAGTTAAAATTTAATTTTAGCATTTGACGTGTGAGAGTGCATACTGATGGTTTATATACATTACAACACAGTAGAAAATGACATTTTATGTTTTGTCTAACAGTATTTTGAGAGTTACATTATTTTTATGAATTGAAAACCCATAGAGTATTTATATTTTTATTTTTGAGTGAAAATTTAATTTTAGCAATTTACGAGTTAGACTACATTTTTATGGTTTATATACCTTACAACATAATAGAAAAGGCCTTTTTTTGTTTTTTCTAACAGAGTATTGTGAGAGTTACTTTGTTCTTACCAATTGGAAACCCTTAAAGTATTTATATTTTTTATTTTTTAGTGATAATTTAATTTTAGCATTTTACGTTTGAGAGTACATCCTGATGGTTTATATCCTTTACAACACAGTAGAAAAGGGCATTTGATATTTTTTCTAAAAGAGTATTGTGAGAGTTACTTTGTTTTTACAAATTGGAAACCAATAAAATATTTATATTTTTTAATTTTGAATGAAAATTTAATTTAAGCATTTTACATGTGAGAGTACATCCTGATGGTTTATAGTTTACAACACAGTAGAAAATGACATTTTATGTTTCTTCTAACATAGTATTGTGAGAGTTACTCTGTTTTTACCATTTGGAAACCCATATATTTTTTATATTCTTTATTTTTGAGTGAAAATTTAATTTTAGCATTGTACGTGTGAGAGTACATCCTGATGGTTTATGTACTTTACAAGACACTAGAAAAGGACATTTTATGTTTTTTCTAACAGAATATTTTGAGAGTAACTTTGTTTTTACCCATTGGAAACCCATAAAGGATTTATATTTTTTATTATTCAGTTAAAATATAATTTTAGCATTCTACGTGTGAGAGTACATCCTGATGGTTTATATAGTTTACAACACAGTAGAAAAAAACATTTTACGTTTTTTCTAACAAAGTATTGTGATAGTTCCTTTGTTTTTACCAGTTGAAAACCCAAAAAGTACTTATATATTTTAGTTTTGAGTGAAAATTTAATTTTTGTATTTTACGTTTGAGAGTACATCCTGATGGTTTATATAATTTACAACAGAGTAGAAAAGGACATTTGACGTTTTTTCTAACAGAGTATTGTGAGAGTTACTTTATTTTTACAAACTGGAAACAAATAAAATATTTATATATTTTAATTTTGAATGAAAATTTAGTTTAAGCATTTTACGTGTAAGAGTACATCCTGATGGTTTATAGTTTACAACACAGTAGAAAAGGACATTTTATGTTTTTTCTAACAGAATATTGTGAGTGTAACTTTCTTTTTACCCATTGGAAACCCATAAAATATTTATATTTTTTATTTTTCAATTAAAATATAATTTTAGCATTTTACGTTTGAGAGTACATCCTGATGGTTTATATACTTTACAACACAGTAGAAAAGGACATTTGATGTTTTTTCTAACAGAGTATTGTGAGAGTTACTTTGTTTTTACAAATTGGAAACCAATGAAATATTTATATTTTTTAATTTTGAATGAAAATTTAATTTATGCATTTTACGTGTGAGAGTACATCCTGATGGTTTATAGTTTACAACACAGTACAAAAGGACATTTTATGTTTCTTCTAATATTGTATTGTGAGAGTTACTTTGTTTTTACCAATTGGAAATCCATATTTATATATATATATTATTTTTGAGTGAAAATTTAATTTTAGCATTATACGTGTGAGAGTACATCCTGATGGTTTTTATACTTTACAACACAGTAGAAAAGGACATTTTATGTTTTTTCTAACAGAATATTGTGAGAGTAACTTTGTTTTTACCAATTGGAAACCCATAAAGTATTTATATTTTTATTTTGAGTTAAAATTTAATTTTAGCATTTTACGTGTGAGAGTACATCCTGATGGTTTATATACTTTACAACACAGTAGAAAAGGACATTTTATGTTTCTTCTAACAGAGTATTGTGAGAGTTACTTTGTTTTTACAAATTGGAAATCAATAAAATATTTATATTTTTTAATTTTGAATGAAAATTTAATTTAAGCATTTTACGTGTGAGAGTACATCCTGATGGTTTATAGTTTACAACACAGTAGAAAAGGACATTTTATGTTTCTTCTAACATAGTATTTTGAGAGTTACTTTGTTTTTACCAATTGGAAACCCATATATTATTTATATATTTTATTTTTGAGTGAAAATTTAATTTTAGCATTATCCATGTGAGAGTATATCCTGATGGTTTACATACTTTACAACAAAGTAGAAAAGGACATTTTATGTTTTTTCTAACAGAATATTGTGAGAGTTACTTTGTTTTTACCAATTGGAAACCCATAAAGTATTTATATTTTTTATTTTTCTGTTAAAATATAATTTTAGCATTTTACGTGTGAGAGTTCATCCTGATGGTTTATATACTTTACAACACAGTAGAAAAGGACATTTTATGTTTTCTCTAACAGAGTTTTGTGAGAGTTACTTTGTTCTTACCAATTGGAAACACATAAAGTATTTATATCTTTTATTTTTGAATGAAAATTTAATTATAGCATTTTACATGTGAGAGTACATCCTGATGGTCTATAGTTTACAACACAGTTGAAAAGGACATTTTATGCTTCTTCTAACATAGCATTGTGAGAGTTACTTTGTTGTTACCAATTGGAAACCCATAAAGTTTTTATATTTTTCATTTTTGAGTGAAAATTTAATTTTAGCATTTTACGTGTGAGAGTATATCATGATGCTTTATATACTTTACAACAAAGTAGAAAAAAAAATTATGGATTTTCTAACAGAGTATTGTGAGAGTTACTATGTTTTTATGAATTGAAAACCCATAAAGTATTTATATTTTTTATTTTTCAGTTAAAATTTAATTTTATCATTTTACCTGTGAGAGTACATCCTGATGGTTTATATAGTTTACAACACAGTAGAAAAGGACATTTTATGTTCTTTCTAACAAAGTAATCTGAGAGTTACTTTGTTTTTAAAAATTGGAAACCCATAAAATACTTATATTTTTTATTTTTGAGTGAAAGTTTAATTTTAGCATATTACGTGTGAGAGTACATCCTGATGGTTTATAGTTTACAACACAGTTGAAAAGGACAATTTATGCTTCTTCTAACATAGTATTGTGAGAGTTATTTTGTTGTTACCAATTGGAAACCTATAAAGTTTTTATATTTTTCATGTTTGAGTGAAAATTTAATTTTAGCATTTTACATGTGAGAATATATCGTGATGGTTTATATACTTTACCACACAGTAGAAAAGAAAATTTTATGGTTTTTCTAACAGAGTATTGTGAGAGTTACTATGTTTTTACCAACTGGAAACCCATAAACTATTTATATTTTTTACTGTTGTGTGAAAATTTAATTTTAGCATTTTACTTGTGAGAGTACATCCTGATGGTTTATATAGTTAACAACACAGTAGAAAACGATGTTTTATGTTTTTTCTAATAGACTCTTGTGAGAGTTACTTTGCTCTTACCAATTGGAAACCAAAAAGTATTTATATTTAATTTAGAATGAAAATTTAATTTTAGCATTTTAAGTGTGAGAGTACATCCTGATGGTTTATATACTTTGCAACACAGTAGAAAAGGACATTTCATGTTTTTTCTAACAGAGTGTTTTGAGAGTTACTATGTTTTTACCAATTGGAAACCCATAAAGTATTTATATTTTTTAATTTAGAATGAAAATTTAATTTTACCATTTTACATGTGAGAGTATATCCTGATGGTTTACATACTTTACAACACAGTAGAAAAAAACATTTTATGTTTTTTCTAACAGAATATTGTGAGAGTTACTTTGTTTTTACCAATTGGAAACCCATAAAGTATTTATATTTTTTATTTTTGAGTGAAAATTTAATTTTAGCAATTTACGTGTGAGAGTACATCCTGATGGTTTATAGTTTACAACACAGTAGAAAAGGACATTTTATGTTTTTTCTTACAGAACATTGTGAGAGGTATTTTCTATTTACCAATTGGTAACCCAAAAAGTATTTATATGTTTTGTTTTTAAGTGAAAATTTAATTTATCATTTTACGTCTGAGAGTACATCCTGATGGTTTATATACTTTACAACACAGTAGAAAAGGACATTTTATGTTTTTTCTAACAAAATATTGTGAGAGTAACTTTGTTTTTACCCATTGAAAACCCAAAAAAATTTATATTTTTTATTTTTGGGTGAAAATTTAATTTTATCATTTTACATGGGAGAGTACATACTGATGGTTTATATACTTTACAACACAGTAGAAAATGACATTTTATGTTTTTTCTAACAGAGTATTTTGAGAGTTACTATGTTTTTTCCAATAGAAAACTTATAAAGTGTTTATATTTTTAATTTTTGAGTTAAAATTTAATTTTATCATTTTACGTGTGAGAGAATATCCTGATGGTTTATATGATTTACAACACGGTAGAAAAGGACATTTCATGTTTTTTCTAACAGAGTATTGTGAGAGTAACTTTCTTGTTACCAATTGGAAACCCATAAAATATTTATATTTTTATTTTGAATGAAAATTTAATTTTAGCATTTTACGTGTGAGAGTACATCCTGATGGTTTATATACTTTAAAACACAGTAGATAAGGACATTTGATGTTTCTTCTAAAAGAGTATTGTGAGAGTTACTTTGTTTTTAACATTTGGAAAAATGTATTTATATTTTTTATTTTTGAGTGAAAATTTAATTTTATCATTTTACGTGTGAGAGTACATCCTGATGGTTTATATACTTTACAACACAGTAGAAAAGGACATTTTATGTTTTTTCTAACAAAATATTGTGAGAGTAACTTTGTTTTTACCCATTGAAAACCCAAAAAAATTTATATTTTTTATTTTTGGGTGAAAATTTAATTTTATCATTTTACATGGGAGAGTACATACTGATGGTTTATATACTTTACAACACAGTAGAAAATGACATTTTATGTTTTTTCTAACAGAGTATTTTGAGAGTTACTATGTTTTTTCCAATAGAAAACTTATAAAGTGTTTATATTTTTAATTTTTGAGTTAAAATTTAATTTTATCATTTTACGTGTGAGAGAATATCCTGATGGTTTATATGATTTACAACACGGTAGAAAAGGACATTTCATGTTTTTTCTAACAGAGTATTGTGAGAGTAACTTTCTTGTTACCAATTGGAAACCCATAAAAAACTTATATTTTTTATTTTTGTATGAAAATTAATTTTAGCATTTTACGTGTGAGAGTACATCCTGATGGTTTATATACTTTAAAACACAGTAGATAAGGACATTTGATGTTTCTTCTAAAAGAGTATTGTGAGAGTTACTTTGTTTTTAACATTTGGAAAAATGTATTTATATTTTTTATTTTTGTGAAAAATTAATTTTAGCATTTTACGTGTGAGAGTACATTCTGGTGGTTTATATACTTTATAGCACAGTAGAAAAGGACATTTATGTTTTTTCTAACACAGTATTTTGAGAGTTACTTTGTTTATACCAATTGGAAACCCATAAATTATTTATATTTTTTATTTTTGAGTGAAAATTTTGTTTTAGAATTTCACGTGTGAGAGCACAACCTGATGGTTTATATACTTTTCAACAGAGTAGAAAAGAACACTTTATGTTTTTTCTCACAGAATATTGTGAGAGAAACTTTGTTTTTACCAACTGGAAACCCATAAATTATTTATATTTTTTATTTTTGTGTCAAAATTTAATTTTAGCATTTTACGTATGAGCGTATATCCTGATGGTTTATATATTTTACAGCACAGTAGAAAAGGAAATTTTATGTGTTTTCTAACAGAATATTGTGAGAGTTACATTGCTTTTAACAACTGGAAACCCATAAACTATTTATATTTTTTATTTTTGAGTTAAAATTTAATTTTAGCATTTTACGTTTGAGAGTACATCCTGATTGTTTATATACTTTACAACACAGTAGAAAAAAACATTTGATGTTTTCTCTAACAGAGTATTGTAAGAGTTACTTTGTTTTTCCCAATTGGAAACTGATAAAGAACTTGTATTTTTTATTTTAGAGTGAAAATTTATTTTAGCATTTTATGTGTGAGAGTACATCCTGATGGTTTATATACATTTCAACAAAGTAGGAAAGAACATTTTATGTTTTTTCTAACAGAGTATTGTGAGAGATACTTTGTTTTTACCAACTGGAAACCCATAAAATATTTATATTTTTTATTTTTGAGTGAAAATTTAATTTTAGGATTTTACGTGTGAGAGTGTATCCTGATTGTTTATATACTTTACAACACAGTAGATAAGGACATTTTATGTTTTTTTCTAACAGAGTATTGTGAGAGTTACTTTGTTTTTACAAATTGGAACCTATAAAATATTTATATTTTTTATTTTTGAAGGAAAATTTAATTTAAACATTTTACGTGTGAGAGTACCTTCTGATGGTTTATAGAGTTTACAACACAGTAGAAAAGGACATTTTCTGTTTCTTCTAACAAAGTATTCTGAGAGTTTCTTTGTTTTTACCAATTGGAAACCCATATATTATTTATGTTTTTTATTTTTAGTGAAAAGTTAATTTTAGCATTATACGTGTGAGAGTACATCCTGATGGTTTATATACTTTACAACACAGTAGAAGGATATTTTATGTTCTTTCTAACAGAATATTGTGAGAGTAACTTTGTTTTTACCCATTGAAACCCACAAAATTTATATTTTTATTTTTCAGTGAAAATTTAATTTTATCATTTTACGTTTGAGAGTACATACTGATGGTTTATATACTTTACAACAGAGTAGAAAAGGACATTTTATGTTTTGTCTAACAGATTATTGTGAGAGTAACTTTGTTTTTACCAATTGGAAACCGATAAAGAATTTATGTTTTTTATTATTGAGTGAAAATTTAATTTCACCATTTTATGTGTGAGAGTACATCCTGATGGTTTTTATACATTACAACCAAGCAGAAAATGACATTTTATGTTTTTTCTATCACAGTATTGTGAGAGTTACTTTGTGTTTAACAGCTGGAAAACCATAAATTATTTATATTTTTTATTTTTTAGTGAAAATTTAATTTTAGCATTTTACGTGTGAGAGTACATCCTGATGTTTTATATACATTACAACACAGTAGAAAAAACATTTTATCTTTTTCTAACAGAGTATTGGAGAGTTACTTTGTTTTACCAATTGGCAAAAAATAAAGTATTTATATTTTTTTATTTTTGAGTGAAAATTTAATTTTAGCATTTCACGTGTGAGAGTACATCCTGATGGTTTATATATTATCAAAACAGTAGAGAAGGACATTTTATGATTTTTTTCTCAGATAATATTGTGAGAGTAACTTTGTTTTACCAATTGGAATCCCACGAAGTATTTATATTTTTTATTTTTGAGTCAAAATTTAATTTTAGCATTTATCATGTGAGAGTACATCCTGATGGTTTATATACATTACAACACAGTAGAAAAAAACATTTTATGTTTTTTCTAACAGAGTATTGGAGAGTTACTTTGTTTTACCAATTGGCAAAAAATAAAGTATTTATATTTTTTTATTTTTGAGTGAAAATTTAATTTTAGCATTTCACGTGTGAGAGTACATCCTGATGGTTTATATATTATCAAAACAGTAGAGAAGGACATTTTATGTTTTTCTAAGAGAGTATTGTGAGAGTAACTTTGTTTTACCAATTGGAATCCCACGAAGTATTTATATTTTTTATTTTTGAGTCAAAATTTAATTTTAGCATTTATCATGTGAGAGTACATCCTGATGGTTTATATACTTTACAACACATTAGAAAAAGACATTTTATGTTTTCTCTAACGGAGTATTGTGAGAGTAATTTTGTTTTTACAAACCGGAAACCAATAAAGTACTTATATTTTTTATTTTTGAGTGAGAATTAATTTTAGCATTTTAGCTGTGAGAGTATATCCTGATGATTTATATAATTTTCCACAAAGTAGAAAAGGACATTTTATGTTTTTTCTGACAGAGTATTGTGAGAGTTACTTTGTTTATACCAATTGGAAACCCATAAAATATTTATATTTTTTATTTTTGAGTGAAAATTTAATTTTAGAATTTTACATGTGAGAGTATATCCTGATGGTTTATATACTTTAAAATAGAGTAGTTAAGGACATTTGTTGTTTTTTTCTAAGAGAGTATTTTGAGAGTTACATTTTTTTTCCAATTTAAAAAAGTATTTATATTTCTTATTTTTGAGTGAAAATTTAATTTAGCATTTCACGTGAGTGTACATCCTGATGGTTTATATACTTTACAGCACAGTAGAAAAGAATATTTTATGTTTTTTCTCACACAATATTGTGAGAGTAACTTTGTTTTACCAATTGAAAACACATTAAGAATTTATATTTTTTATTTTTGAATGAAAATTTAATTTCACCCTTTTACGTGTGAGAGTACATCCTGATGGTTTATATACTTTACAACACAGTATGAAAGGACATTTTATGTTTTCTCTAACAGATTGTTGTGAGAGTTAGTTTGTTTTTACCAATTGGAAACCGATAAAGTATTTATATTGTTTATTTTTGAGTGAAAATTTAATTTTAGCGTTTTACGTGTGAGAGTATATCCTGACGGTTTATATATTTTACAACACAGTAGAAAAGGACATTTTATGTTTTCTCTAACAGAGTATTGTGAGAGTTACTTTGCTTTTACCAATTGGAAACCCATAAGTATTTATATTTTTTATTTTTGAGTGATAATTTAATTTTAGTATTTTATGTGTGAGAGTATATCCTGATGGTTTATATACATTACAACACAGTAGAGAAGAACAATTTATGTTTTTTCTAAAAGAGTATTGTGAGAGTTACTTTGTTTATACCAATTGGAAACCCATAAAATATTTATATTTTTTATTTTTGAGTGAAAATTTAATTTTAGAATTTTACATGTGAGAGTACATCCTGATGTTTTATATACTTTAAAACACAGTAGATAAGGACATTTGTTGTTTTTTTCTAAGAGAGTATTTTGAGAGTTACATTTTTTTTACCAATTTCAAAATGTATTTATATTTTTCATTTTTGAGTGAAAATTTAATTTAGCATTTCACGTGTGAGAGTACATCCTTATGGTTTATATACTTTACAACACAGTAGAAAAGAACATTTTATGTTTTTTCTAACGGAGTATTGTGATAGTTACTTTGATTTTACCAATTGGAAACCCATAAAGTATTTATATTTTTTAATTTTTGAGTCAAAATTTAATTTTAGCGTTTTACGTGTGAGAGTATATCCTCATGGTTTATATACTTTACAACACAGTAGAAAAAGACATTTTATGTTTTTTCTAACGTAGTATTGTGAGACTTACTTTGTTTTTAACAATTGGAAACCCATAAAGTATTTACATTTTTTATTTTTGAGTGAAAATTTATTTTTAGCATTTTACGTGTGAGAGTATATCCTGATGGATTATATACTTTACAATACAATACAAAAGGACATTTTATATTTTTTCTAACAGATTATTGTGAGAGTTACATTGTTTTTACCAATTGGAAACCCATAAAGTATTTATATTATTTATTTTTGAGTGAAAATTTAATTTTAGCGTTTTACAGGTGAGATTATATCCTCATTGTTTATATACTTTACAACACAGTAGAAAAGGACATTTTATGTTTTTTCTAAATGGGTATTGTGAGAGTTACTTATTTTTACCAATTAAAACCCCATCAAAACTTTATATTTTTTATTTTTTGAGTGAAATTTTAATTTATAATTTTACCTGTGAGAGTACATCCTGATGGTTTATATACTTTACAACATAGTAGAAAAGGACATTTTATGTTTTTTCTAACAGCGTATTGTGAGAGTTACTTTGCTTTTACCAATTGGAAACCCATAAACTATTTATATTTTTTATTTTTGAATGAAAATTTAATTTTAGCATTTCACGTGTGAGAGTACATCCTGATGATTTATATACTTTAGAAGACAGTAGAAAAGGACATTTTATATTTTTTCAAACAGAGTATTGTGAGACTTACTTTGTTTTTACCAATTCGAAACACATAAATTATTTATATTTTTTATTTTTGAGTGAAAATTTTATTTAAGCATTTTTTTGTGTGAGAGTACATCCTGATGGTTTATATACTTTTCAACTCAGTAGAAAAGGATATTTTATGTTTTTTCCAACAGAGTATTGTGATAGTTACTTCGTTTTTACCAATTGAAAACCCATAAAGTATTTACATTTTTTATTTTTGAGTGAAAATTTAATTTTAGCGTTTTACGTGTGAGAGTATATCCTGACGGTTTATATATTTTACAACACAGTAGAAAAGGACATTTTATGTTTTCTCTAACAGATTATTGTGAGAGTTACTTTGTTTTTATGAACTGGAAACCCATAAGGTATTTATATTTTTTATTTTTGAGTGAAAATTTAATTTAAACTCGTGTGTTGAAGGAGAGGTCTGCAAACGCTTTCTTTGGAGAAATCTCAAAACAGGCCTTTCCAGCAGTATTCCCGCATATAACAAAATACCAGTAAAATTCTGCCTTAAACACAGAAGCAACGTATCCTTCAATCTGCTCTGCTGTGCGTTTGTTCAGCTAAGTGTGTTAAATCTCCCTTTAGATTCAGGAGTTAGAAACACGTTTCTGGCAAGAGCTGCGTTGAACATTTGTGAGTGAATGGGAATATATGCTGTAAGGAAAACACTCTGCTTCTAAAATCAAAACAAAGCTACCTAAAACAACGGTTGTCAATGTGTGCATTCAACTTGCACAGATAAAGTCGTGTGTTCAAGGGGAAGTCTGAAAACGCTTTCTCTGGGGAGTTCTCAAAACAGGCCTTTCCAGCAGTATTCCTGCATATAACGAAATAGCAGTAAATCTCTGCCTGAAACACAGAAGCAACAAATTCGTCAATCAGCACTGCTGTGTGTTTGTTTTGCTAAGTGAGTTAAATCTCCCTTTAGATTCAGGAGTTACAAACACGTTTCTGGCAAGAGCTGCGTTTGGATATTCCTGAGTGAATGGGATTATATGCTATAAAAAGAACACTCTGCTTCTAAAACCAAAACAAACTTACCTAACAGAAGGGTTGTCAATGTGTGCATTCAACTTACAGAGTTAAACTCTTCTGTTGAAGGGAAAATCTGGAAACGCTTCCTGTGAAGAGATCTCAAAAGAGGCCTTTCCATCAATATTCTCGTATATAACGAAATAGCAGTAAAACTCTGCCTAAAACGCAGAAGCAACGTATCCGTAAATCTGCTCTGCTGTGCGTTGGTTCAGCTAAGTGAGTTAAATCTCCCTTTATATTCAGGAGTTACAAACACGTTCCTGGCAAGAGCTGCGTTTGGACATTCCTGAGTGAATTGGAGTATATGCTGTAAGGAGAACTCTCTGCTTCTAAAACCAAAACAGAGCTACCTAACAGAATGGTTGTCAATGTGTGCATTCAACTTACAGAGTTAAACTCTTCTGTTGAAGAGAAAATCTTCAAACGCTTTCTGTGCAGAGATCTCAAAAGAGGCCTTTCCAGAAGTACTCCCGCATATAACGAAATAGCAGTAAAACTCTGCCTAAAACACAGAAAAAACGTATCATTCAATGTGCTCTGCTGTGCGTTTCTTCAGCTGAGTGAGTTAAATCTCCCTTTAGATTCAGGAGATAGAAACATGTTTCTGGCAAGAGCTGCGTTTGGACATTTCTCAGTGAATGGGAGTACATGCTGTAAGGAGAACTCTCTGCTTCTAAAACCTAAACGGTGCTACCTAACAGAACGGTTGTCAATTTGTGCATTCCACTTACAGAGTTAAACTCTTCTGTTGAAGGGAAAATCTGGAAACGCTTTCTTTGGAGAGACCTCAAAAATGGCCTTTCAAGCAGTATTCCCGCATATAACAAAATAGCAGTAAAACTCTGCCAAAAACACAGAAGCAACGTATCATTCAATCTGCTGTGGTGTGCGTTTTTTCAGCTAACTGAGTTAAATCTCCCTTTAGATTCAGGAGTTATAAACACGTTTCTGGCAAGAGCTGCGTTTGGACATTCCTGAGTGAATTGCAGTATATACTGTTAGAAGAACTCTCTACTTCTAAAACCAAAACGGAGCTATCTAACAGAACGTTTGTCAGTGTGTGCATTTAACTTACAGAGTTAAACTCTTCTGTTGAAAAGAAAATCTGGAATTGATTTCTGTGGAGAGATCTCAAAACAGGGCTTTCCAGCAGTATGCCCGCATGTAATGAAATAGCAGTAAAACTCTGCCTAAACACAGAAGCAACATATCCTTCAATCTGCTCTGCTGTGCGTTTGTGAAGCTTAGTGAGCTAAAACTCCCTTTAGATTTAGGAGTTAGAAACACGTTTCTGGCAAGAGCTGCGTTTGGACATTCCTGAGTGAATGGGAGTATATGCTGTAAGGAGAACTCTCTGCTTCTAAAACCAAAACAGAGCTACCTAACAGAACGGTTGTCAATGTGTGCATTCAACTTACAGAGTTAAACTTGTGTGTTGAAGGGGAAGTCTGGAAACACTGTCTGTGGAGAGATCTCAAAAAAGGCCTTTCCAGCAATATTCCCGCATATAAAGAAATAGCAGTAAAACTCTGCCGAAAACACAGAAGCAGCGTATCATTCAATCTGATCTGGTGTGCCTTTTTTTAAGCTAAGTGAGTTAAATCTCCCTTTAGATTCAGTAGTTAGAAACACCTTTCTGGGAAGAGCTGCGTTTGGACATTCCTGAGTGAATTGGAGTATATACTGTTAAAAAAAACTCTCTACCGGCTGGGCGCGGTGGCTCAAGCCTGTAATCCCAGCACTTTGGGAGGCCGAGGCGGGTAGATCACGAGGTCAACAGATCGAGACTATCCTGGTCAACATGGTGAAACCCCGTCTCTACTAAAAATACAAAAAAATTAGCTGGGCACGGTGGCGCGTGCCTGTAGTCCCAGCTACTCAGGAGGCTGAGGCAGGAGAATTGCCTGAACCCAGGATGCGGAGGTTGTGGTGAGCCGAGATCACGCCATTGCACTCCAGCCTGGGTAACAAGAGGGAAACTCCGTCTCAAAAAAAAAAAATCTCTCTACCAAAACGGAGCTACCTAACAGAACGGTTGTCAATGTGTGCATTCAAATTACAGAGTTAAACTCGTGTGTTGAAGGGGAAGTCTGGAAATGCTTTCTGTGGAGAGATCTCAAAAAAGGCCTTTCCAGAAGTATTCCCGCATATAACAAAATAGCAGTAAAACTCTGCCTAAAACACAGAAGCAACGTATTCTTCAATCTGCTCTGCGGTGCTAAGTGAGTAAAATCTCCCTTTAGATTCAGGAGTTAGAAACACGTTTCTGGCAATGGCTGCGTATGGACATTCCTGAGTGAATTGGAGTATATACTGTTAGAAGAACTCTCTACTTCTAAAACCAAAGCTGAGCTACCTAACAGAACGGTTGTCAATGTGTGCATTCAACTTACAGATTAAAACTCGTGTTTTGAAAAGGAATTCTGGAAACGCTTTCTGTGGAGAGATCTCAAAACAGGCCTTTTCAGCAGTATTCCCGCATATAACGAAATAGCAGTAAAACTCTGCCTAAAACACAGAAGCAACGGATCCTTCAATCTACTTTTCTGTGCGTTTGTTCAGCTAAGTGAGTTAAATCTCCCTTTAGATTCAGGAGTTAGAAACACGTTTCTGGCAAGGGCTGCGTTTGGACATTCCTGAGTGAATTGGAGTATATACTGTTAGAAGAACTCTCTACTTCTAAAACCAAAGCGGAGCTACCTAACAGAACGGTTGTCAATGTGTGCATTCAACTTACAGAGTTAAACTCGTGTGTTGAAGGGGAAGTCTGGAAACGCTTTCTGTGGAGAGATCTCAGATCAGGCCTTTCCAGCAGTATTCCCGCATATAACGAAATAGCAGTAAAACTCTGCCTAAAACACAGAAGCAACGTATCCTTCAATCTGCTCTGCTGTGCGTTTGTTCAGCTAAGTGAGTTAAATCTCCCTTTAGATTCAGGAGTTAGAAACACGTTTCTGGCAAGAGCTGCGTTTGGACATTCTGAGTGAATGGGAGTATATGCTGTAAGGAGAACTTTCTGCTTCTAAAACCAAAACGGAGCTACCTAACAGAACGGTTGTCAATGTGTGCATTCAACTTACAGAGTTAAACTCGTGTGTTGAAGGGGAAGTCTGGAAACGCTTTCTGTGGAGAGATCTCAAAACAGGCCTTTTCAGCAGTATTCCCGCATATAACGAAATAGCAGTAAAACTCTGCCTAAAACACAGAAGCAACGGATCCTTCAATCTACTTTTCTGTGCGTTTGTTCAGCTAAGTGAGTTAAATCTCCCTTTAGATTCAGGAGTTAGAAACACGTTTCTGCAAGGGCTGCGTTTAGACATTCCTGAGTGAATGGGAGTATATGCTGTAAGGAGAACTTTCTGCTTCTAAAACCAAAACGGAGCTACCTAACAGAACGGTTGTCAATTTGTGCATTCCACTTACAGAGTTAAACTCTACTGTTGAAGGGAAAATCTGGAAACGCTTTCTGTGGAGAGATCTCAAAACAGGACTTTCCAGCAGTATTCCCGCATATAATGAAAAAGCAGTGAAACTCTGCCGAAAACACAGAAGCAACGTATCATTCAATCTCCTCTGGTGTGCGTTTTTTCAGCTTAGTGAGTTAAATCTCCCTTTAGATTCCGGAGTCATAAACACGTTTCTGGCTAGAGCTGCATTTGGACATTCCTGAGTGAATGGGAGTATATGCTGTAAGGAGAACTTTCTGCTTCTAAAACCAAAACGGAGCTACCATACAGAATGGTTGTCAATGTGTGCATTCAACTTACAAATTTAAACTCGTGTTATGAAAAGAAAGTCTGGAAAAGCTTTTTGTGGAGAGAACTGAAAACAGGCCTTTCCAGCAGTATTCCCACATATAATGAAATAGAAGTAAAACTCTGCCTTAAACAGAGAAGCAAGGTATCCTTTAATCTGCTCTACTGTGCATTTGTTATGCTAAGTGAGTTAAATCTCCCTTTAGATTCAGGAGTTAGAAACACGTTTCTGGCAAGAGCTGCGTTTGGACATTCCTGAGTGAATGGGAGTATATGCTGTAAGGAGAACTTTCTGCTTCTAAAACCAAAACGGAGCTACCATACAGAATGGTTGTCAATGTGTGCATTCAACTTACAAATTTAAACTCGTGTTATGAAAAGAAAGTCTGGAAAAGCTTTCTGTGGAGAGAACTGAAAACAGGCCTTTCCAGCAGTATTCCCACATATAATGAAATAGAAGTAAAACTCTGCCTTAAACAGAGAAGCAAGGTATCCTTTAATCTGCTCTACTGTGCATTTGTTATGCTAAGTGAGATAAATCTCCCTTTAGAATCTGGAGTTAGAAACACATTTCTGGCAAGAGCTACGTTTGGACATTCCTGAGTGAATGGAAGTATATGCTGTAGGGAGAACTTTCTGCTTCTAAAACCAAAACAGAGCTACCTAACAGAACGATTGTCAATGTGTGCATTCAACTTACAGAGTTAAACTCGTGTGTTGAAAAGGAAGTCTGGAAACGCTTTCTTTGGAGAGAACTCAAAACAGGCCTTTCCAGCAGTATTCCCGCATATAACACAATACCAGTAAAACTCTGCCTTAAACACAGAAGCAACGTATCCTTCAGTCTGCTCAGCTATGCGTTTGTTCTGCTAAGTTAGTTAAATCTCCCTTTAGATTCAGGAGTGAGAAACACATTTCTGGCAAGAGCTGCGCTTGGACATTCCTGAGTGAAGGGGAGTATATGCTGTAAAAGGAACTCTCTGCTTCTAAAACAAAAACGGAGCTACCTAACAGAACGGTCTTCAATGTGTGCATTCAACTCGTGTGTTAAGGGGGAAGTCTGGAAACGCTTTCTGTGGAGAGATCTCAAAACAGGCCTTTCCAGCAGTATTCCCGCATATAACGAAATAGCAGTAAATCTCTGCCTAAAACACAGAAGAATCGTATCCTTTAATCTGCTCTGCTGTGCGTTTCTTGTTCAGCTAAATGAGTTAAATCTCACTTTAGATTCAGGAGGTAGAAACACATTTCTGGCAAGAGCTGCGTTTGGACATTCCTGAGTGAATGGGAGTATATGCTGTAAAAAGAACTCTCTGCTTCTAAAACCAAAGCAGAGCTCTCTAACAGAACGGTTGTCAATGTGTGCATTCAACTTACAGAGTTAAACTGGTGTGTTGAAAAAGAAGTCTGGAAACGCTTTCTATGGAGAAACTCAAAACAGGCCTTTCCAGCCATATTCCCGCATATAACGAAATAGCAGTAAAACTCAGCCTGAAACACAGAAGAAACGTATCCTTCAATCTGCTCTTCTGTGCGCTTGTTCAGCTAAGTTAGTTAAATCTCCCTTTATATTCAGGGGTTAAAACACGTTTCTGGTAAGAGCTGCGTTTGGATATTCCTGCGTGAATGGAAGTACATGCTGTAAAAAGAACTCTCTGCTTCTAAAACCAAAGCAGAGCTCTCTAACAGAACGGTTGTCAATGTGTGCATTCAACTTACAGAGTTAAACTGGTGTGTTGAAAAAGAAGTCTGGAAACGCTTTCTATGGAGAAACTCAAAACAGGCCTTTCCAGCCATATTCCCGCATATAACGAAATAGCAGTAAAACTCAGCCTGAAACACAGAAGAAACGTATCCTTCAATCTGCTCTTCTGTGCGCTTGTTCAGCTAAGTTAGTTAAATCTCCCTTTATATTCAGGGGTTAAAACACGTTTCTGGTAAGAGCTGCGTTTGGATATTCCTGCGTGAATGGAAGTACAGGCTGTAATGAGAAATATCTGGTTCTAAAACCAAAACTGAGCTATGTAACAGAATGGCTGTGAATGTGTGCTTTCAACTTATGGAGTTAAACTCCTGTGTTTATGCTGGAGTTTGCAAATGCTTTCTGTGGAGAATCTCAAAACAGGCACTTCCAGCCAAATACGCGCATACAAGGAATAGCAGTAAGACTTCCTCTGACACCCAGGAGAAACGTATCCTACAATCTCCTCTGTAGTGCGTTTGTTCAACTAAGTGAGTTACATCTATGTTTAGATTCAGGAGGTAGAAACACGTGTCTAGTAAAAGCTGCATTTGGATATTCCTGAGTGAATATCAGTAGAGGCTGTAATGAGATATATCTGGTTCTTAAACCAAAACGGAGCTTTCTAACAGAATGGGTGTCAATGTGTGCATTCACCTTACAGAGTTAAACTCAGGTGTTTATGCAGCAGTTTGGAAACCCTTTCTGTGGAGAATCTCAAAACAGGTATTTCCAGCCCAACACCCGCATATAACGAATAGCAGTAAGACTGCCTCTGAAACACAGAAGAAACGTATTCTTCAATCTGCTCTGATGTGCGTTTGTTCAACTAAGTGAGTTACATCTATGTTTAGATTCAGGAGTTAGAAACACGGTTCTAGTAAAAGCTTCATTTGGATATTCTTGAGTGTATGGGAGTACAGGTTGTATTGAGAAATATCTCTTTCTAAAAGCAAAATGGAGCTATCTAACAGAATGGTTGTCAATGTGTGCATTCAACTTACGGAGTTAAACTCATGTGTTTATGCAGCAGTTTGGAAACGCTTTCTGTGGAGACTCTCAAAAGAGGCATTTTCATGCAAATACTGGCATCTAACGAGTTACCAGTAAGACTGCCTCTGAAACACAGAAGAAACGTATCCTACAATCTGCTCTGCTCTGCATTTGTTCAACTACGTGAGTTACATCTATGTTTAGATTCAGGAGTTTGAAACACGTTTCTAGTAAAAGCTGCATTTGCATATTCCCGAGTGAATGGGAGTACAGTCTGTAATGAGAAATATCTGGTTCTAAAACCAAAACGGAGCTATCTAACAGAATGGTTGTCAATGTGTGCATTCAACTTATGGAGTTAAACTCATGTGTTTATGCAGCAGTTTGCAAATGCTTTCTGTAGAGAATCTCAAAACAGTTATTTCCAGCCAAATATTTGCATATTACAAAGAGCAGTAAGACTGCCTCTAAAAAACAGAAGAAACGTATCCTTCAATCTTCTCTGCTGTATGTTTTTTCTACTAAGTGAGTTATAACTATCTTTAGATTCAGGAGTTAGAAACACATTTCTATTAAAAGCTGCCTTTGGGTAATGCTGAGTGAAAGGGAGTACAGGCTGTAATGAAAAATATCTGCTTTGAAAAACAAGAAGAAGCTATCCAACAGAATGGTTGTGAATGTGTGCATTCAACTTATGGAGTTAAACTACTGTGTTTATGTAGCAATTTGGAAATGCTTTCTGTGCAGAATCTCAAAACAGCCATTTCCAGCCAAGTACCCTCATATAGCCATATAGCAATATGAGTGCCTCTAAAACACAGAAAATATGTATCCTTCAATCTGCTCAGCTGTGCGATTGTTCAACTAACTAATTTATATCTATCTTTAGATTCAGGAGTAATAAACACGTTTCTAGTAAAAAATGTGTTTGGATAATACTGAGTGAATGGGAATACAAGCTGTAATGAGAAAGATTTTTTCTAAAACTAAAACGGAGCTATCTAAATGTATGGTTTTCAATGTGTGCATTCAACCTATAGAGTTAAACTCACATGTTTTTTAATTTTAATTTTTTATTGTATTTTTGTTTTTGGGGTTCATGTGCAGAACTTGCACGATAGTTGCATAGTTACACACATGGCAGTGTGTTTTGCTGCCTTTCTCCACTTCACCCACACTTGGCATTTTTCACCAGGCTATCCTTCCCCAGCTCCCCCCTTGCTGTTTCTTTTCCATTCTTCTCAGAGACCCCAGTGTGTAGTAGCCTCTCTCTGTGTCCTTGTGTTCTCATTCTTCTCACTCACGTATGAGTGAGAATATGTGATATTTTGTTTTCTGTTCTTGTGTCAGTTTGATGAGAATGATGTTCTCTAGATTAATCCATGTCTTTAAAATGGACATGAACTCATGATTTCTGATTGCTGCATAATATTCCATGGTGTATATGTGTCACATTTTCCAATAAATAATCTTGGTATTGATAAAACATATCTCAAAGTATTAAAAGCTATTTATGACAAACCAACATCCAATATCATACTTAATGGGCAAAAACTGGAAGTATTCTCTTTGAAATCTGGCACTAGACAAAGAGGTGCTCTCTCACCACTCTTATTCAATATAGTACTGGAAGTTCTAGCCAGAGCAATCAGGCAAGAAAAATAAATAAATGGTATTCCAATAGGAAAGGTGGAAGCCAAATTATCTCTTTTTGCAGACGACATGATAGTATACCTAGAAGACCCCATCACCTCAGCCCAAAAACTCCTGAAACTGATAAGCAACTTCACCAAAGTTTCAGGACATAAAATCAATGTGCAAAAATTACAAGCATCCCTATACACCAATAACAGACAAAGAGAACCAAATCAAGAACGAACTGCCATTCAAAATTGCTACAAAGAAAATAAAATACCTAGGAATACGATGCACGAGGAATGTAAAAGACCTCTTCAATGAGAACTACAAACCACTGCTCAACAAAATAAGAGAGGACACAAACAGATGGAGAAACAATCCATATTCGTGGTTAGGAAGAATCAGTATCGTGAAAATGGCTATACTGCCCAATGTAATTTACACAATCAATGCTATCCCCATCAAACTACCATTGAATTTCTTCAAAGAACTGGAAAAAACCACCATGAACTTTGTATGGAACCAAAAGAAAGCCCGCATAGTTAAGTCAATTCTAAGCAAAAAAAAATCATATGTTTATGCAGCAGTTTGGAAACTCTTTCTGTGGAGAATCTCAAAACAGGCGCTTCCAGTCAAATACCCACATATAAGAAATAGCGGTAAGACTACCTCTAACACACAGAAGAAACGTATTCTTCAATCTGCTCTGCTGTGCATTTGTTCAACTAAGTAAGGTAAATGTACCATTAGACTCAGGGTTTTCAATCACGTTTTTGTAAAAGCTGCGTTTGGATATTCCTGAGTGAATGGGAGTACAGGCTGTAATGAGAAATATCTGGTTCTAAAACCAAAACCGAGCTGTCTAACAGGATGGTTGTCAATGTGTGCATTGAACTTACGAAGTTAAACTCGTGTTTATGTAGTCATTTGGAAGCTTTTTTTGTGTGGAATCTAAAAACAGGCATTTTCAGCAAAATACCTGCATAGAAAAAATAGCAGTAAGACTGCCTCTAAAACACAGAAGAAACGTATTCTTCAATCTGCTCTGCTGTGCGTTTGTTCAACTGACTTATATTTTTCTTTAATTCAGAAGTTAGAAACACATTTTTAGTAATAGCTGCGTTTGGATATTCTTGAGTGAATGGGAGTATAAGCTCTAATTAGAAATATCTGGTTTTAAAATCAAAACAAAGTTATCTAACAAATTGGGTGTCAATGTGTGCATTCAACTTACAGGGTTAAACTCATGTGTTAATGCAGCACTTTGGAAAGCTTTCTGTATAGAATCTCAAAACAGGCATTTCCAGCAAAATACCTGATTATAACAAATAGCAGTAAGACTGCCTCTGAAACACAGAAGTAATGTATCCTTCAATCTGCTCTTCTGTGTCCTTGTTAAACTAAGTGAGTTACATCTATCTTTAGATTCAGGAGTCAGAAACACATTTCTAGTAAAACCTGCATTTGGATAATCCTGAGTGAATGGTGGTACATGCTGTATTGAGAAATATCTATCTCTAAAATGAAAACGGAGTAATCTAACAGAATGGTCTTCAATGTGTGCATTCACCTTACTGAGTTAATCTGATGTGTGTTTTTCAGCAGTTTGTAATCTTATTCTGTGAAAAATCTAACACAGGACATTTCAGCCAAAATTCCAGCATATAACAAATAGCAGTAATACTGCATCTAAACACAAAGCAAATGTATCTAACAAACTTCTTTTCTGTGTGTTCGTTCAACTCAGGGAGTTGAACCTGCATTTATATGCAGTGAGTTAGAAACATGTTTCTGCTAGGAGCTGCGTTTGTATATTCCAGAGTAAATGAAAGTACATGCTCTATTAAGAAATATCTGGTTCTAAACCGAAAAGGAGCAATCTAACAGAATGGTCTTCAATGTGTGCATTCAACTTACAGAGTTAAACTGATGTGTGTTTGCAGCAGTTTGTAAACCCTTTCCGGAAAGAATCTAAAAACGGACATTTTCAGCCAAATCTCAGCATATGAACAATAGGGTAGTACTGCGTCTAAAACACTTAGCAAATGTATCTAACAGACTGCTCTGCTGTGTGTTCGTTCAACTCAGATATTTGAACTTGCATTGAAATTTAGTAAGTCAGGAACAAGTTTTCTTCCAGGAGCTGTATTTGGATATTCCAGAGTGAATGGGAGTACATGCTCTATTAAGAAATATCTGGTTCTAAACCGAAAAGGGAGCAATCTAACAGAATGGTCTTCAATATGTGCATTAAACTTGTAGAGTTAACATGACATGTAATAGCAGCAGTTTGTAAACCCTTTCTGTAAAGAATCTAAAAACAGGCATTTCCAGCCAAATCCCAGCATATAACAAATAGCGGTACTACTGTGTCTAAAACACAAAGCAAACGTATCTAACAAACTGCTCTGCTGTGTGTTTGTTCAACTCAGAGAGTTTAACCAGTGTTTAGATTCAGTGAGTTAGAAACACGTTTCTTCTGGGAGCTATGTCTGGATATTCCAGAGTGAATGGGAGTACATGCCGTATTGAGAAATATCTGGTTCTAAAAGAAAAAGGGAGCAATTTGACAGAATGGTCTTCAATGTGTGCAGTCAACTTACAGAGTTAAACTGATGTGTGTTTGCAGCAATTTTTAAACACTTTCTGTGAAGAATCTAAAAACGGACATTTCCCACCAAATCCCAGCATATAACATATAGCAGTAGTACTGCATCTAAAACACAAAGTAAATGTATTTAAGAATATGCTCTGCTGTGTGTTCTTTCAACTCAGAGAGTTGAACCTGTGTTTAGATTCAGCGAGTTAGAAACACGTTTCTTCCAATGGATAAATTTCTGGACACCTGTGTCCTCTCTAGCCTAAACCAGGAGGAAGCTGAAACTGTAAATAGACCAATAACAAGGTCTGCAGTTGAGGCAGCAATTAAGAGCCTACCACACAAAAAAGCCCATATCCAAATGGGTTCATAGCCGAATTCTACCAGACACACAAAGAGGAGCTGGTACCATTTCTTCTGAAACTATTCCAAATAATCCAAAAAGAGGGAACCCTTCCCAGATCATTTTATGAGACCAACATCATCCTGATACCAAAACCCAGCAGAGATTCAACAAGAAAAGAAAACTTCAGGCCGATATTCATGATGAACATAGATTCAAAAATCTTCAATGAAATACTGAAAAACCAACTGCAACAGCACATTAAAAAACTTATCCATCATGATCAAGTAGGATTCATCCCGTGGATGCAAGGCTGATTCAACACAAGCAAGTCTATAAACACCACATAAACAGAACCAAAAACAAAAACCACATGATTATCTCAATTGATGCAGAGAAGGCATTTGACAAAATTCAACAGCGCTTTATGCTATAAGCCCTCAATAAACTCGGTATTGATAGAACATATCTCAAAGAAATAAAAGCTATTTGTGACAAACCAACAGCCAATATTATATTGAATGGGCAAAAACTGGAAGAATTCCCTTTGAAATCTGGCACTAGAAAAGGATGCCCTCTTTCACCACTCCTATTCAATATAGTACTGGAAGTTCTAGCCAGGGCAATGAGGCAAAAAAAAAAAGAAATAAAGTGTCTTCAAATAGGAAATGTGAAAGCCAAATTGTCTCTGTTTGCAGATGACATGATAGTATACCTAGAAGACCCCATCACCTCAGCCCAAAAACTCCTGAAACTGATAAGCAACTTCAGCAAAGTCTCAGAATATAAAATCAATGTACAAAAATCACAAGCATTCCTATACAACAATCACAGACTTAAAGAGAACCAAATCAAAAACAAACTGCTATTCACAATTTCTACAAAGAAAATAAAATACCTAGGAATACAACTTACAAGAAACGTAAGGAACCTCATCAAGAAAAACTGAAAACCACTGTTCAATGAAATAAGAGAGGACACAAACAGATGGAGAAGCATTCCGTGTTCATGGTTAGGAAGAATCAATATTGTGAAAATGGCTATACTGCCAAAAGTAATTTACAGAATCAATGCTATTCTCATCAAGCTACCATTGAATTTCTTCACAGAACTGGAAAAAAACACCATGAACTTCATATGGAACCAAAAGAGAGCCCGCATAGCCAAGTCAATTCTAAGCAAAAAGAACACAGCATGAGGCATTACACTACCAGAATTCAAACTATACTACAAGGCTACAGTACTCAAAACAGCATGGTACTGGTACCAAAACAGAGATATAAACCAATGGAACAGAACAGAGGCATCAAAGGCAACACAACATATCTACAACCATACAATCTTCAGTAAAACTGACAAAAACAAGCAATGGGGAAAAGATTTCCTTTTCAATAAATGGTGTTGGGAAAACTGTCTAGCATTGTGCAGAAAGCAGAAACTGGACCCCTTTCTGACACCTTACACTAAAATTAATTCCAGATGGATAAAAGACTTAAACATAAGACCTGGCACTATTAAAAACCCTAGATGAAAATCTAAGCAAAACCATTCAGGACATAGGTGTAGGCAAGGACTTCATGACCAAAACACCAAATGCATTGGCAGCAAAAGCCAAAATAGACAAATGGGACCTAATCAAACTCCACAGCTTCTGCATGGCAAATGAAACAGTCACTAGACTGAATCAGCAACCAACAGAATGGGAAAAAAATCTTTGCAGTTTACCCATCTGACAAAGGGCTGATATCCAGAATTTACAAAGAACTCAAACCAATTTACAGGAGAAAAACAAACAAGCCCATTCAAAAATGGGCAAAGGATATGAACAGACATTTTACAAAAGAAGACATACATGAGGCCAACAAACATGTGAAAAAATGTTCATCATCACTGGTCATTAGAGAGATGCAAATCAAAACCACCTTGAGATACCATCTCACGCCAGTTAGAATGGTGATCATTAAAAAATCTGGAGACAACAAATGCTGGAGAGGATGCGAAGAAATAGGAACACTCTTACACTGTTGGTGGGAGTATACATTAGTTCAACCATTGTGAAAGACAGTGTGGCAATTTTTCAAGGCCTTACAAATAGAAATTCCATTTGTCCCAGCAATCCCATTACTGGGTATATATCCAAAGGACAAAATCATTCTACTATAAGAACTCAGGCACACGAATGTTCATTGCAGCACTGTTCACAATAGCAAAGACCTGGAACCAACCCAAATGCCCATTGATGATAGACTGTACTGGGAAAATGTGGCACATATACACTATGGAATATTATGCAGCCATCAAAAATCATGAGTTTGGGTCCTTTGTAAGGACATGGATGAATATTCCAGAGTGAATGGGAGTACATGGTGTATTGAGAAATATCTGGTTCTAAAACAAAAAGGGAGCTATCTCACAGAATGGTCTTCAATGTGTGTATTAAACCTAGAGAGTTAAACTGATGTTTGTTTGCAGCAGTTTGTAAACCCTTTGTTTAAAGAATCTAAAACCTGACTTTTGCAGCCAAATCCCAGCATATAGCAAATAGCAGTAGTATCATTCTAAAACAGAAAGCAATTTTATCTTACAAACTTTTCTGCTGAGTGTTCGTTCAACTAAGAGCCTGTGTTTAGATTCAGCGAGTTAGAAACACGTTGCTTCTAGGAGCTGCGTTTGGATATTTCCAAATGCATGGGAATATATGCAGTATCGAGATTATCTGGTTCTAAAACAAAAACGGAGCTATCTGACAGAATGGTCTTCAATGTGTGCATTCAACTTACACAGTTAAACTGATGTGCGATTGCAGCAGTTTGTAAACACCTTTTGTAAAGAATCTGGAAACAGTCTTTTGCAGCCAAATCGGAGCATATAACAAATAGCAGTAAGACTACGTCTAATACACAAAACAAAGGTACCTTAGAAACTGCTCTGCAGTGTGTTCGTTCAACTAAGAGAGTTAAACCTGTGTTTAGATTCAGCGAGTTAAAAACATGTTTCTTCTAGGAGCTACGTTTGGATCTTGCAGAGGTCAATGGAGTATATGTTGTTTTGAGAATTATCTGGTTCTAAAACAAAAACGGAGCTATCTAACAGAATGGTTTTCAATGTGTGCATTCAACTGACAGAGTTAAACTAAAGTGTGTTTGCAGCAGTTTTTAACCGCTTTCTGTAAAGCATTTAAAACAGACATTTCCAGCCAAATCAAAGCATAGAACAAAAAGCAGAAAGACTGTTCGTAAAACACAAAACATACAAATGTTACAAACTGCTCTGCTGTGTTTTCATTCAACTCAGTGAGTTGAACCTATGTTTAGATTCAGCGAGTTAAAAACACGTTTGTTCTAGGAGGTGCGTTTGGATATTCCAGAGTGAATGGGAGTACATGCTATATTGAGAAATATCTAGTTCTAATACGAAAATATAACTATCCAACAGAATAATCTTCCATAGTTAATCTGATGGGTGTTTGCAGCACTTGGTAAACCCTTTCTGTAAAGAATGTGACAACGGACATTTAAAGCTAAATTTCAGCATATAACAAATAGCAGTAAGACTACGTCTAATACACAAAACAAAGGTACCTTAGAAACTGCTCTGCAGTGTGTTCGTTCAACTAAGAGAGTTAAACCTGTGTTTAGATTCAGCGAGTTAAAAACATGTTTCTTCTAGGAGCTACGTTTGGATCTTGCAGAGGTCAATGGAGTATATGTTGTTTTGAGAATTATCTGGTTCTAAAACAAAAACGGAGCTATCTAACAGAATGGTTTTCAATGTGTGCATTCAACTGACAGAGTTAAACTAAAGTGTGTTTGCAGCAGTTTTTAACCGCTTTCTGTAAAGCATTTAAAACAGACATTTCCAGCCAAATCAAAGCATAGAACAAAAAGCAGAAAGACTGTTCGTAAAACACAAAACATACAAATGTTACAAACTGCTCTGCTGTGTTTTCATTCAACTCAGTGAGTTGAACCTATGTTTAGATTCAGCGAGTTAAAAACACGTTTGTTCTAGGAGGTGCGTTTGGATATTCCAGAGTGAATGGGAGTACATGCTATATTGAGAAATATCTAGTTCTAATACGAAAATATAACTATCCAACAGAATAATCTTCCATAGTTAATCTGATGGGTGTTTGCAGCACTTGGTAAACCCTTTCTGTAAAGAATGTGACAACGGACATTTAAAGCTAAATTTCAGCATATAACAAATAGCAATAAGACTGAGTCTAAAACACAAAGCAAATGTATCTTACAAACTGCTCTGCTGTGTGTTTGTTCAACTAAGAGAATTGAACCTGTGTTTTCATTCAGTGAGTTAGAAATACGTTTCTTCTAGGAGGTGCTTTTAGATATCCCAGAGTGAATGGGAGTACATGTTGTATTGAAAATTATCTGGTTCTAAAACGAAAATGCAGCTATATAACAGAAAGGTTTTCAATGTGTACATTAAACTTATAATGTTAAAGTGATTGTGTATGCAGCAGTTTTTACATCATTTCTTTGGAGAATCCAAAAACGTTTATTTCCAAATTTCAGCATGTTAGAAATCGGAGTAATACTATGTCTAAAACACAGAGCAAACATATTTTTCAAACTGCTTTCTTGTGTGTTTGTTAAACTAAGAGAGTTGAATATATGTTTAGATGTACTGAGTTAAAAACACGTTTCTTTGAGGAGCTCCATTTATACATTCCAGAGTGTATGGGACTACTTGCTGTAATGAGCAATATCTTATTCTGAAATGAAAACAGAGCTTTGTGACACAATGGTTGTCAATGTGTTCATTGACTTACAGAGTTAACCTGATGTGTATGGAGCAATTTGGAATGGTTTTTAGATCAAAAATCTGAAAATGGAAACTTCTAGCCAAATTCCTACATATAAAAAATAGAAGTAATACTGCGTCCGCAACAGAAAAAACGTATCTTTTAAACTGCTCAGCTGTGTGTTCATTCAATTAAGAGAGTTGAATCTTTGCTTAGATTGAGCGAGTTAGAAACCTGTTTTTTCTTGTAGCTGCATATGTACATTCCAGAGAGAATGTGTGTATATGCTATAATGAGAAATATATGGTTCTAAAGTGAAAAGAGAACTCTCTAACAAAATGGTTGTCAACTTGTGTATTCAACCTACAGAGTTAAACTGACATGTGTATGTAGCACTTTGGAATCTCTTTCTGTGGAGACTCTAAAAACCGACATTCTCAGCCAAACCCCAGCATATAAGAAATAGACTGCATCTAAAACACAAAACATACCTATTTTTTAAACTGCTCTGCTGCGTGTTCATTCAGCTAAGAGAGCTTAATCTACGTTTAGATTCAGCGAGTTAGAACACGTTTCTTCTAGGAGCTGTGTTTGAACATTCCATATTGAATGGGAATATATGCTGTAATGAGAAATATCTGGTTCTAAAACAAAAACAGTGCTATGTAACAGAATGGTTGTCAATGTGTGCACTCAACTTACAGAGTTAAACTCATGTTTGTATGCAAAAGTTTGAAAATTCTTTCTGTTTAAAATCTAAAAACAGACATTTTTTGCTGTATCCTGGAACATAAGAAATAGCAGTGAGAGTCTTAGAGCAAAATGATTGTTTAGAAATAGCTGAGGATTGCAGCTCTCAGTGAAAGTGCAGAGGGTGAGTGGACGCTGCATTTCCATATGAATCTTTATTGTCCACAGATGAAGAGATTCCCAGGTGGAGAATCCCTTTGCATCACCAGCACAGCTGTATTGGCCAGTGCAGCTGTTTTGCAGGTGCCCCAGTGCAGCAGTTCTTTATACAAAACATACTGGTTTTTGTTGCCCATTTAAGCTGGCAATTTGAGCTTCAGGAAGGCAGATTCACCCATTTATCTGATTAGACAGGGGACTCAAGCTGGAGCCAAGCCAGGAGATTCTTAGGCAAAAAAGCACCACAAATCTCAGTGCTGTTGTTTCAGCCAGCGCAGTGGATCACCACATGGGAAATCACACAGATCCTGGTGCCTTTTCAGCAGATGACTGGAACACTTGGCAGAAAGTGAACCATTCAACTTAAAAAAAAAGGCTCTGAGGCAAAGAACAAGGTGATCAAGCTTGGTGGGTGCCACCACTACAAAAGCAAAAGAAAAACCTCAATTGGAAATGATCAGGGTTGAGAGTTTCAAGGCAAGCACAGCGGAACCCACGATGGTGAAGCTTAGTGGGGGAGGGACGTCTGATAATACCGAGGTATGACACCTATAGGGAATTAGTCTGCCAATGCTGAGGCAACCCACCATAATAAAGAGTTTCCACCATTACAGAGGCGGGCCACCACTGTGGAGGCAGTTCTAACCACACTTATATAAACAGGACTGCAGGAAAGTTCACACAGCCACAGGGTGGAACCCACAGCAACTCAGCAAAGTTTCTGCAGGCAAACAGTGACTAGGCTGCCTTCTTGCTGGGTAGGGAAGCCCTGAAAAAAAAAAGGCAGCAGCAAAACGGAAACTCATAAATAAAGCCCTAACTCCCCAGGACAGAGCATCTGAGATTAAAAAAAAGGCGTTTATGAGTTCTGCTACAGGAGACTTAAAAGTCCCTGCCTAGCAGCTCTGAATGAACAATGGAGCTCACAGCTCAACACTTGAGCTTTATAAATGACAGACTTTCTTCTGAAGCAGCTTGCTGACCCCGTATATTCAAAGAGTCACCTCACAAAGGACTGATCAGACTGACATGTGGTGGGCATCATTCTTGGACAAAGATAGCAAAAAAAAAAAAAACTGGTAGCAACTCTTACTGTTCTTCAGCTGCTGCAGGTGATTCCCAGGCAAGCAGGGCCTGGAGTGGACCTCAGCAGTCCTAAAGCAGAGAAGCCAGACTGTTAGAAGGATAACTAAGAAACAGAAATAACTTCATCATCAACAATCTGAACATCCACTTAGAGACCCAATCTAAAAATCAGAAACTACAAAGATGACAGGTGGATATCCACAAAGATGGGAAGAACCAGTGAAAAAAGGAGAAAAACACCCATAGTTAGAACACCTCTTTTCCTACAAGGGATCACAACTCCTCACCAGCAATGGAACAAAGCTGGATGGAGATTGAGTGTGATGAAATGACAGAATCAGACTTCAGAAGGGGGCTAATGAGAAACCTCTGTGAGCTAAAAGAACATGTTCTAAATCAATGCAAAGAAACCAAGAACCTGACAAGAATGGACAATTTAGAGAGGAATATAAGTGAATTGATGGAGCTGAAAAACACAACATGAGAACTTCATGAAACATGCACAAGTTTCAAGAGCTGAATAGACCAAGCAGAAGAAAGGATATCAAAGGTCGAGAATCAACTCAACAAAATAAAGTGAGAAGGCAAGATTAGAGAAAAAAGTGAACAAACTTTCCAAGAAATATGGGACTATGTGAAAAGACCTGATCTAAGTTTGATAGGTGTATGTTAATGTGATGAAGAGAATGAATCCAAGCTGGAAAACACTCCTCAGGATATTATCCAAAATGACATCCCCAACCTAGCAAGGTGGGCCAATATTCAAGTCCAGAAAATACAGAGAACATGACAAAGATATTTCTCAAAAAGATCAACCCCAAAGCATATAATGGTCAGATTCACCAGGGCTGAAATGAAGGAGAAAATGCTCAGGGAAGTCAGAGAGAAAGGTCAGGTTACCCACAAAAGGAAGCCCATCAGACTCACAGCAGATCTCTCAGCAGAAACCCTACAAGCCAGAAGAGAGTGGAGACCAATATTCCACAACCTTAAAGAAAAGTACTTTCACCCCAGAATTTCAAAACCAGCCTAACTAAGCTTTATAAGTCAAAGAAAACTAAAATCCTTTGCCAACAAGCAAGTACTCAGAGATTTTGTCACGATCAGGCCCATTTCAAAGAATTCTTGAAAGAGGCACTGCACATAGAGAGGAACAACCAGTACCAGCCACTCCTAAAACATACCAAATGGTAAAGAACATCAACAAAATGAAGAATCTGCATTAACTAATGGGCAAAACTGCAAGCTAGCTTCAAAATGGCAGTATCAAATTCACACATAGCAATATTAACCCAAAATGCAAATGGACTAAATGCCCCAATCCAAAGACACAGACTGGCAAACTAGATAAAAAGCCAAAACCCATCGGTGTGCTGTACCAAGAAAACCCATCTCATATGCAAGGATACACAAAGGCTCAAAATAAAGAAATGGAGAAAGATTAACCAAGCAAATGGAGAGCAAAAAAAAGCAGGAGTTGCAATTCTCTTCTCTAATAAAATAGACTTTAAACCAACAAAGATAAAAAGAGACAAAGAAGGACACTACATAATGGTAAAAGAATCGATGCAAGAAAAAGAGCTAATGATTCTAAATATATACACACCCAATACAGGAGCACCCGGATACATAAGGCAAGTTCTTAATGACTTACAAAGAGACTTAGACTCCCACACAATAATAGTGGGAGACTTTAACACCCCATTGTCAATATTAGACAGATCAACCAGACAGAAAATTGGCAAAGATATCCAGGATTTGAACTCAGACCTGGAACAAGCAAATCTAATAGATATTTACAAAACTCTCCATCCTAAATCCACAGAATATACATACTTCTCAGCACCACATCACACCTACTCTAAAATTGACCACATAATTGAAAGTAAAGCACTCCTCGGCAAATGCAGAAGAATGGAAATCATAACAAACAGTCTCTCAGACCACAATGCAATCAAGTTAGAACTCAGAATTCAGAAACTAACTCAGAACTGCACAGCTTCATGGAAACTGAACAACTGGCTCTTGAATGTTGACTGGATAAACATTGAAATGAAGGCAAAAATAAAGATGTTCTTTGAAACCAATGAGAACGAAGACACAGCATACAAGAATCTCTGGGACACATTTAAAGCAATCTCTACAGGCAAATATATAGCAATAAGTGCCCACATGAGAAGAAGGAGAAATCCAAAATTGACACCCTATCATCAAAATGGAAAGAGTTAGAGGAGCAAGATAAAAAAGCTCAAAACCAAGCAGAAGGCAAGAAATAACTAAGATCACAGCAGAACTGAAGGAGATAAGGACACATAAAACCCTTCAAAAAATCAATATATCTGGGGCTGGTTTTCAAAAGATCAACAAAATAGACCACTAGCCAGATTAATAAAAATAAAAGAAAGAATAACCAAATAGTTAAAATTAAAAGATAAAGGGGATATCACCACAGATTCCACAAAATTTCAAAACATCATCAGAGATTATTACAAACAACTCTATGCTCATAGAGTAAACCTGGAAGAAATGGATAAATTCCTGGACACTTGCCTCTTCTCAAGCCTAAACCAGAAAGAAGCCAAACCCCTGAACAGACCAGATCTTCAAACAAGATCTGAAGTTGAAGCAGCAAGTGAAAGCCTATCACACAAAAGAAGCCCAGGCTCAGATGGGTTTACAGCAGAATTCTACCAGGCACATGAAGAGGAGCTGGTACCATTCCTTCTGAAACTATTCCAAATAATCCAAAAAGAGGGAATTCTTCCCAAATTATTTTATGAGACCAACATCATCCTGATACCAAAACCCAGCAGAGACTCAACAAGAAAAGAAAACTTCAGGCCAATATCCATTATGAACAGTGATGCAAAAATCAAAATAAAATACTGGCAAGCCAATTGCAACAGCACATCAAAAAGCTTATCCACCATGGTCAAGTAGGATTCATCCCGGGAATGCAAAACTTGTTCAACATAAACAAGTCTATAAACGTAATTCACCACATAAACAGAATCAAAGACAAAAACCACATGATTATCTCAATTGATGCAGAGAAGTCCTTTGACAAAATTCAACAGCCCTTTATGCTAAAAACCCTCAATAAACTAGGTATTGATGGAACGTATCTCAAAATACTAGAAGCTGTTTATGACAAACCAACAGCCAATATTATACCGAATGAGCAAAAATGGAAGCATTTCCATTGAAATCTGGCCCTAGACATGATGCCCTCTCTCACCACTCCTATTCAATATAGTACTGGAAGTTCTAGCCAGAGCAATCAGGCAGTAAAAGAAATAAAGCCTATTCAAATAGAAAAGGAGGAAGCCAAATTATCTGTATTTGCAGATGACATGATTGTATATCTAGAAGACCCCATGTTCTCAGCCCAAAATCTCCTGAAACTGATAAGCAGGTTCAGCAAAGTCTCAGAATACAAAATCAATGTGCAAAATTACAAGCATTCCTATACACAAATGTCAGACTTAAAGAGAGCCAAATCAAGAATAAACTTCCATTCCAAATTGCTACAAATTGTATAAAATAACTAGGAATACAACTAACAAGTAACATAAAGAACCTCTTCAAGGAGAACTACAAGCCACTGCTCAATGAAATAAGAGAGGACATAAACACATGGAGAAACAATCCATGTTCATGGTTAGGAAGAATCAATATTGTGAAAATGGCCATACTGCCCAAAGTAATTTAGAGATTAAATACTATCCCCATCAAGGTCCCAATGACCTTCTTCACAGAACTGGAAAAAAACACCTTAAGCTTTATATGGAACCAAAAAAGAGCCCACATAGCCAAGTCAATTCTAAGCAAAAAGAACACAGCAGGAGGCATCACACTACTGGACTTCAAACTATACTACAAGTCTACAGTAATCAAAACAGCATGGTACTGATACCAAAACAGAGATGTAGACCAATGGAA
>JAKFGQ010000238.1:0-37393 GCA_021498475.1 Saguinus midas | reverse complement strand
AGCCTCCCAAAGTGCTGGGATTAGAGGCTTGAGCCATCGCTCCCGGCGTGTTATTGTTTTAAAGACGGGGTTTCATCATGTCGGTCTGCCGGGTCTCAAACCGCCAACTTCTCGTGATTTACCCGCCTTGACCTTTCAGGCGTCTGAATGACAGGCTGCTGTGAACCACTGTGCCGGTGTGTAATAATGTATTGTTAAAAGAAAAACTAGAGACACTGTGCCAGATTCTGCAATTCAGGCCAGCAATCTAAGTAGTTTGGGAGGCCGATGTGGGCGGGTTTCCTGAGGTCATGAGTTCGAGGTCACCCTGACCATCCCAATGCAAACCCACTTTACATAATAAAAGAGAGAGAGAGTAAAAAAGATAATCAGACTGATGATTGTGTGCAATTGCAACGAAAGGAAATGCCCGGAGACTCCCCCTTCCGAACAGCCTTTCTTTATTATGTGCAGTATACCTCTTGTCAGCAAGGGTGGAGTGCAGCAGTGCGATCCTTGCTTATTGCAACACCCGCCTTTTAAGTTCACCTGATTGTCATCCGAATGCCTACACATGGAAAGAAACAACCAGTACCAGCCATCCAAAAGCATACCAAATGCTAAAGAGCATCAACAAATGAATATACAGTGAACCAATGGGCAAAACAGCCAGCTAATCAAATATGGCAGTATCAAATTCACACAATATTAACCCTAAATGTAAATGGGCTAAATGCACCAATCAAAAGACACAGACTGGCAAATTGGATAAAACCAAAACCCATCGGTGTGCTGTATCAGTTGAAACCCACCTCACATGCAAAAATACACAAAGCTCAAAATAAAAGGATGGAGGAAGATTTACCAAGAAAAATGGAGAGCAAAAAAGCAGGAGTTGCAATTCTCGTCTCTGATAAAATGAGACTTTAAAGCAACAAAGATCAAAAGGGACCAAGAAGGTCATTACATGATGGTAAAAGGATTGATACGACAAGAAGAGCTAACAATTTTACATATATATGGACCCAATGCAGGAACACCAAGATATATAACGCAAGTTCTTAATGACTTACAAAGAGACTTAGACTCCCACACAATAATAGTGGGAGACTTTAACACTCCACTGTCAATAGCAGACAGATCAACCAGACAGAAAATTAACAAGGATATCCAGGACTTGAACTCAGACCTGGAACAAGCAAAACTGATAGACATTTACAGAACTCTCCACCCCAAATCCACAGAATATACATTCTTCTCAGCACCACATCACAACTATTCCAAAATTGACCACATAATTGCAAGTAAAGCACTCCACAGAAAATGCAAAACACCTGAAATCATAACTAACAGTCTCTTAGATCATAGTGCAATCAAGTTGGAAATCAGAATTCAGAGAATAACTCAGAACCACACAGCTACATGGAAACTGAACAACTGGCTCTTGAATGTTGATTGGATTAACAATGAAATGAAGGCAAAAATAAAGAAGTTCTTTGAAACCAACGAGAATGAATACACAACGTACCAGAATCTCTGGGACACATTTAAAGCAGTCTGTAGAGGAAAATATATAGCAATAAGTGCCTACATGAGAAGAGTTGAGAGATTCAAAATTGACACCCTATCGTCAAAATTAAAAGAGCTAGAGGACCAAGGTCAAAAAAGCTCAAAACCTAGCCGATGACAAGAAATAACTAAGAACAAAGCAGAACTGAAGGAGATAGAGACATGAAAAACCCTTCAAAAAATCAATAAATCCAAGAGCTGGTTTTTCGAAAAGATCAACAAAATAGACAGACCACTAGCCAGACTGATAAAAAAGAAAACAGAACAACCAAATAGATGCAATAAGAAACAATAAAGGAGAAATCACCACAGATTCCATAGAAATTCAAACCATCATCAGAGAATACTACAAACAACTCTATGCACATAAACTAAAAAAAAAAAAAAATGAAGAAATGGAAAAATTCCTGAATGCCTGTGTCCTCCAAAGCCTAAACCAGGAGGAAGATGAAACTATAAATAGACCAATAACAAGGTCTGAAGTTGAGGGAGCAGTTAAGAGCCTACCACACAAAAAAAAAGCCCAGGTCCAGATGGGTTCACAGCCGAATTCTACCAGACACACAAAGAGGATATGGTACCATTCCTTCTGAAACTATTCCAAATAATTCAAAAAGAGGGAACTCTTCCCAAATCATTTTATGAAGCCAACATCATCCTGATACCAAAACCCGGCAGAGACTCAACAAGAAAAGAAAACTTCAGGCCAATATCCATGATGAACATAGATGCAAAATCTTCAATAAAATACTGGCAAACCGATTGCAACAGCACATTAAAAAACGTATCCATCATGATCAAGTAGGATTCATCCCGGGGATGCAAGGCTGGTTCAACTTAACCAAGTCTATAAATGTATTTCACCACATAAACAGAACCAAAAACAAAAACCACATGATTATCTCAATTGACGCAGAGAAGGCATTTGACAAAATTCAACAGCCCTTTATGCTAAAAACCCTCAATAAACTTGGTATTGATGGAACATATCTCAAAGTAATAAAAGCTATTTACGACAAACCAACAGCCAATATCATACTTAATGGGCAAAAAACTGGAAGCATTCGCTTTGAAATCTGGCACTAGACAAGGATGCCCTCTCTCACCACTCCTATTCAACATAGTATTGGAAATTCTAGCCAGAGCAATCAGGAAAGAAAATTAAATAAAGGGTATTCAAATAGAAAAGGTGGAAGCCAAATTATCTCTATTTGCAGACGACATGGTAGTATACCTAGAAGACCCCATCACCTCAGCCCAAAAGCTCCTGAAACTGATAAGCAACTTCAGCAAAGTCTCAGGATATAAAATCAATGTGCAAAAATCACAAGCATTCCTACACACCAATAACAGACTTAAAGAGAACCAAATCAAGAACAAACTGCCATTCACAATTGCTACAAAGGAAATAAAGTACCTAGGAATACAACTCACAAGAAATGTAAGGGAACTCTTTAAGGAAAACTACAAACCACTGCTCAACAAAATAAGAGAGGACACAAAAAGATGGAGAAACATTCCATCTTCGTGGTTAGGAAGAATCAATATCGTGAAAATGTCTATACTGCCCAAAGTAATTTATATAATCAATGCTATCCCCATAAAACCCCCATTGAATTTCTTCACAGAACTTGAAAAAACCACCATGAACTTCATATGGAACCAAAAGAGAGCCCTCATAGCCAAGTCAATTCTAAGCAAAAAGAACACAGTGGGAGGCATCACACTAACAGACTTCAAACTATACTACAAGGCTACAGTAATTAAAACACCATGGTACTTGTACCAAAACAGAGATATAGACCCAAGGAACAGAACAGAGGAATCGGAAGCAACACAACATATCTACAACCATATAATCTTTGATAAACCTGACAAAAACAAGCAATGGGGAAATGATTCACTGTTTAATAAATGGTGTTGGGAAAACTGGCTAGCCATGTGCAGAAAGCAGAAACTGGACCCCTTCCTGACACCTTACACTAAAATTAACTCCAGATGGATTAAAGACTTAAACATAAGACCTGACACCATAAAAACCCTAGAAGAAAATCTAGGCAAAACCATTCAGGACATAGGAGTAGGCAAGGACTTCATGACCAAAACACAAAAAGCATTGGCAACAAAAGCCAAAATAGACAAATGGGAGCTAATCAAACTCCACAGCTTCTGCACAACAGAAGAAACAGTCACCAGCGTGAATCAGCAACCATCAGAATGGGAGAAAACCTTTGCAGTTTACGCATCTGTCAAAGGGCTGATATCCAGAATTTACAAAGAACTCAAACAGATTTACAGGAAATAAATAAACAAGCCCATTCAAAGCTGGGCAAAGGATATGAACAGACACTTTACAAAAGAAGATATACATGAGGCCAACAAATACATGAAAAAATGCTCATCATCACTGGTCATTAGAGAGATGCAAATCAAAACCACATTGAGATACCATCTCACGCCAGTTAAAATGGCGATCATTAAAAAATCTGGAGACAACAGATGCTGGAGAGGATGTGGGGAAGTAGGAACACTCTTACACTGTTGGGGGGAGTGTAAATTAATTCAACCATTTTGGAAGACAGTGTGGCGATTTTTCAAAAACCTAGAATTAGAAATTCCATTTGACCCAGCAATCCCATTACTGGGTATATATCCAAAGGACTATAAATCATTCTAGTATAAGGGCACATGCACATGAATGTTCATTGCAGCACTGTTTATAATAGCAAAGACCTGGAACTGACCCAAATGTCCTTTGATGGGAGAATAGACTTGGAAAATGTGGCACATATACACCATGGAATATTATGCAGCTATCAAAAATGATGAGTTTGTGTCCCTTGTAAGGGCATGGATTCATCTGGAGAAAATCATTTTCACTAAACTGACACAAGAACAGAAAAAGAAAATACAGCCTATTCTCACTCATAGGCGGGTGAGAAAAAATGAGAACATATGGACACAAGAAGGGGGTCTACTACACACTGTGGTCTATTAGCGTGAATAGGGGAGGGACAGCGGGAGGAACTGGGAAGGAATAGCATGGGGATAAATGCCAAGTTTGGGTGAAGGGGAGGAAGGAAGGAAAACACACTGCCATGTGTGTACCTATGCAACTACTTTGCACGTTCCGCACATGTACACCAAAACCTATAATGCAATAAAGTTTTAAAAAATTAAAAAATATATAGAAACCTGACTATTGCTTCATCGTGAATCATTCAATGATGTTCTAAATGAGTGGTAGTATGAAATAGAATCCTGAGAATTCCCTAGGTGTTTATCATTCACGGAGGCACAGAATGTGTGGCCATATAAAAAGTGCTCGAAAATTATCCTGGTGTGCATTATTCACTGAGGCTCTAAATGAGTGGATACATGAAGTAGACTCTTAACCCTTCCCCTTGTGTGTATTATTGAATGAGACTCTGACTATGTGGGCATACAAAAGAGACTCTGATGTATTGCCCAGGTGTGCATTATGTACAAAGTCTCTGAATGTATAGCCATTTCAAGTAGACCCTTGACTATTTCTAAGGAAAGTTTTATTCACAGTGGCCCTGAATGAGTGGCCATGTGAAAGAGGTTCCTGACTTATCAGATGTACATGTTATTCACCGAAACACTGAAAGAGTGTCCTTATGAAATAGACCCCATTTTACTCTACAGGTGTGAGTTATTTTTTGACTCTCAAATCGAATCACCATAGGAAATACACTAGTGACTATTCCGCACATGTTTAGTATTTGAAGAGGTTCTGTATGAGTCTCCATATGAAATAGTTTCCTGACTATCAAACATTTTTGCATTACTCATGGAGCTACTTTACTTGGGGATAACTTAAATAGGGTCCTGACTACTCCACAGCTGCTTATTATGCCCTTAAGCTCTAAATGCCAGGCCACATGAAAGAGACTCTTTACTATTGCCCCATTGTGCATTATATGGTAATGCTGTGATTGAGTGGCCATATGACCTGGACTCTGTCTATTTCAAGGTGTGTAGTCTTTAGTGAGTTTCTGAACGAGTGACCACATAAAATATACTCCTTAATCCATCCTCTTGACTATTTTTGGCGTTTTCCACTAAGTCACTCTGTGAATGGTCATGTCAAATAGTCTCTACAATTTATGTGCATTCTTTAGTGAGTCTCTGAATTAGGGGTTATATATATATAATCCTGAAGGACTCAGCAAGATTGCATCGTAAAGCGACTCAAGTTTCAGCTCTCAGTGAAGGCGCTGAGGGTGAGTCCTAGCCGCATACTCAGATGGACCTTTTTGCCCACAGGCATTGAATGTCCCAGGTGTGGGGGAGACACAGGACGCTAGTACAGCTGGCTAGCAGCTGGCTCCCACTTCGGCCGGCTGGTGCAGTGAGACCCAGCACAGAATTCACTGGTCTGGGTGCCCTGTTAAACCAGCAATCTGAAATTTGGAAGGGCAGATTGGCATGTCCATCTGAATGAATGGGACTTGGACAATGAGCCAGACCAGGAGATTCCTGGGAAGCGTGATCTGAGCTGGTGCACTGGGCAGCAGCATGGGAGATCACACAGATCCCAGTGCCCTATTGGCAGGCTACTGAGGCGCCAGTGAGAAAGTCGACCTTTCAGCTTGGGGAGAGAGAGAGAGAGAGAGAGAGGATGGACTCTGAGGCAGGGAGCTGGGTGATAGGGTTCGGTGGGTCCCACCTCACGGCGACAAGCTGGGCTGCGATTGGAGGTGCTCGGGGCTGAGAATTTTGCTGCTGGCATCTAGCACGGTGCAGCCTGGTGGGGGAGGCGCATCTGCCCCTATGGACACAATCCACCGCTACTGAAGTACCGCCCAGGGCTGACGCAGCAGGCCGTTGCTGAAGCAACCTGCCATAAAAGAGACTCCGCCAGGAGGGAGGAGTCCTCCACAGCAGAACAGAGCCCAGCAGCAAAAGGGTGGACACGCGCTAACAGGGCAGAGCCCCAGCAGGCAAATAGTGAATAGAGTGCCTTCTATGGGGGCAGGAGAGTGCAACAGATACTCATAAAGAAAGTCCAAACTCCCTGAGACAGAGCATCTAAGGGGGGAAAAAAAGGGTGGTGTTTTATGAGTTCTGTTGCAGCAGACATAAACAACTTCCCAACAACCCTGAATGAACAACGGAGCTCACAGCTCAGCACTGGAGCTCCTATAAAGCAGACCGTCTCCTCAAGCAGCTCCTGACCCTGTATATCCAAGAGTCACCCCAAAAAGGACTAATCAGACTGACATTTGGCGGGCATCATTCTGGAACAAAGACAGCAGAAGAAGAAACTGGTATCATCCTCACTGTTCTGCAGCTGCTACAGGTATACCCCAGACAAGCAGGGCCTGGGTGGACCTCAGCACTCATACAGCAGAGGCTAGACCATTAGAAGGAAAACTAAGTAACAGAAATACTTCATCATCAACAATCTCAGCATCCACACAGAGACCCAATTGAAAAATCAGCAACTACTAAGGCGACAGGAGGATAAATCCATAAAGATGGGAAGAAACCAGCGCAAAAGAGGAAAACACCCAAAACCAAAACACCTCACCTCCTACAAAGGACCAAAACTCCTCACCAGCAAGGGAACAAGCTGGATGGAGAATGAGTGTGACAAAATGACGGAATCAGACTTCAGAAAGTGGATAATGAGAACTTCAGTGAGCTAAAAAAACATGTTCTAAATCAGTGCAAAAAACTAAGAACCTTGAAAAAGATTTGAGAAAAGATTTGAGGAATGGATAACAAGAATGGACAACTTAGAGAGGAATATGAATGAATTGAAGGAGCTGAAAACACAACACGAACTTCGCATGCACAAGTTTCAACAGCCGAATTGACCAAGCAGAAGAAAGAATATCAGAAGTTGAAGATCAACTCAATGAAATAAAACGAGAAACCAAGATTAAAGAAAAAGCACAAAAGGAATGAACAAAATCTCCAAGAAATGTGGGACTATGTGAAGAGACCCAACCTACGTTTGATAGGTGTACCAGAATGTGATGAAGAGAATGAATCAAGCTGGAAAACACTCTTCAGGATATTATCCAGGAAAATTTCCCAACCTAGCAAGACAGGTCAATACTCAACTCCAGGAAATACAGAGAACACCACAAGATACTCTGCAAGAGAGCAACCCCAAGGCACATAATCGTCAGATTCACCAGGGTTGAAATGAAGGAGAAAATACTAAGGGCAGCCAGAGAGAAAGGTAGGGTCACCCACAAAGGAAGCCCATCAGACTCACAGCAGATCTCTCGGCAGAGACTCTACAAGCCAGAAGAGAGTGGGGCCAATATTCAACATCCTTAAAGAAAAGAACTTTCAACCCAGAATTTCATATCAGCCAAACTGAGCTTCATAAGTGAAGGAAAATAAAATCCTTCATGAACAAGCAAGTACTCAGAGATTTTGTCACCACTAGGCCTGCTTTACAAGAGCTCCTGAAGAGGAGCTAAACATAGAAGAAACAACCAGTCAGCCATCCTAAAAGCATACCAAATGCTAAAAACCATCAACAAAATGAAGAATCTACATGAACCAATGGGCAAAACAGCCAGCTAGCATCAAAATGGCAGTATCAAATTCACACATAACAATATTAACCCTAAATGTAAATGGGCTAAATGCACCAATCAAAAGACACAGACTGGCAAATTGGATAAACAACCAAAACCCATCGGTGTGCTGTATCCAGGAAACCCACCTCACATGCAAGATACACAAGGCTCAAAATAAAGGATGGAGGAAGATTTACCAAGCAAATGGAGAGCAAAAAAAAAGCAGGAGTTGCAATTCTCACTCTGATAAAATAGACTTTAATGCAATAAAGTTTTAAAAATTAAAAAATATATAGAAACCTGACTATTGCTTCATCGTGAATCATTCAATGATGTTCTAAATGAGTGGTAGTATGAAATAGAATCTGAGATTCCCTAGGTGTTTATCATTCAGGAGGCACAGAATGTGTGGCCATATAAAAGTGCTCGAAAATTATCCTGGTGTGCATTATTCACTGAGGCTCTAAATGAGTGGTAGAGACTCTGATGTGTAATGTATAGCCATTTCAAGTAGACCCTTGACTATTTCTAAGGAAAGTTTTATTCACAGTGGAGTGGCCATGTGAAAGAGGTTCCTGACTTATCAGATTGTTATTCAGAAACACTGAAAGAGTGTCCTTATGAAATAGACCCCATTTTACTCTACAGGTGTGAGTTATTTTTTGACTCTCAAATCGAATCACCATAGGAAATACACTAGTGACTATTCCGCACATGTTTAGTATTTGAAGAGGTTCTGTATGAGTCTCCATATGAAATAGTTTCCTGACTATCAAACATTTTTGCATTACTCATGGAGCTACTTTACTTGGGGATAACTTAAATAGGGTCCTGACTACTCCACAGCTGCTTATTATGCCCTTAAGCTCTAAATGCCAGGCCACATGAAAGAGACTCTTTACTATTGCCCCATTGTGCATTATATGGTAATGCTGTGATTGAGTGGCCATATGACCTGGACTCTGTCTATTTCCAAGGTGTGTAGTCTTTAGTGAGTTTCTGAACGAGTGACCACATAAAATATACTCCTTAATCCATCCTCTTGACTATTTCCAAGTTCTGCGTTTTCCACTAAGTCACTCTGTGAATGGTCATGTCAAATAGTCTCTACAATATTCCCCAAGTGTGCATTCTTTAGTGAGTCTCTGAATTAGGGGTTATATATATATAAGAATCCTGAAGGACTCGCAAGATTGCATCGTAAAAGCGACTCAGGATTTCAGCTCTCAGTGAAGGCGCTGAGGGTGAGTCCTAGCCGCATACTCAGATGGACCTTTTTTGCCCACAGAGCATTGAATGTCCCAGGTGTGGGGGAGACACAGAACGCTAGTACAGCTGGCTAGCATGACTGGCTCTCACGCTCCTTCAGTTGGTGCAGGGACCCAGCACAGAATTCACTGGTCTGGGTGCCCTGTTAAACCAGCAATCTGAAATTTGAAGGGCAGATTGGCATGTCCATCTGATTGAATGGGACTTGGACAATGAGCCAGACCAGGAGATTCCTGGGAAGCGTGATCTGAGCTGGTGCACTGGGCAGCAGCATGGGAGATCACAGATCCCAGTGCCCTATTGGCAGGCTACTGGGCGCCAGTGAGAGTCGACCTTTCAGCTTGAGAGAGAGAGAGAGAGAGAGAGATGGACTCTGAGGCAGGGAGCTGGGTGATAGGGTTCGGTGGTCCCACCCTCACGGGACAAGCTGGGCTGCGATTGAGGTGCTCGGGGCTGAGAATTTTGCTGCTGGCATCTAACGGTGCAGCCTGGTGGGGAGGCGCTTCCCCCTATGGACACAATCCACCCTACTGAAGTACCGCCCAGGGCTGATGCAGCATTGAAGCAACCTGCCAAAAAGAGACTCCACAGAGGAGGAGTCTCCACAGCAGAACAGAGCCCAGCAGCAACAGGGTGGACACTGCTACAGGGCAGAGCCCCAGCAGGCAAATAGTGAATAGAGTGCCTTCTAGTGGGCAGGAGAGTGCAACAGATACTCATAAAGAAAGCCAAACTCCTGAGACAGAGCATCTAAGGGGGAAAAAAGGTGGTGTTTTATGAGTTCTGTTTGCAGCAGACATAAACAACTTCCCAACAACCCTGAATGAACAACGGAGCTCACAGCTCAGCACTGGAGCTTCTATAAAGCACACACCGTCTCCTCAAGCAGCTCCCTGACCCCTGTATATCCAAAGAGTCACCCCAAAATAAGACTAATCAGACTGACATTTGGCAGGCATCATTCTGGAACAAAGAGAGCAGAAGAAGAAACTGGTATCATCCCTCACTGTTCTGCAGCTGCTACAGGTATACCCCAGACAAGCAGGGCCTGGAGTGGACCACAGCACTCATACAGCAGAGTGGCTAGACCATTAGAAGGAAAACTAAGTAACAGAAATACTTGATCATCAACAATCTCAGCATCCACACAGAGACCCAATTGAAAAATCAGCAACTACTTAGACGACAGGAGGATAAATCCATAAAGATGGGAAGAAACCAGCGCAAAAAAGAGGAAAACACCCAAAACCAAAACACCTCACCTCCTACAAAGGACCAAAACTCCTCACCAGCAAGGGAACAAGGCTGGATGGAGAATGAGTGTGACAAAATGACGGAATCAGACTTCAGAAAGTGGATAATGAGAACCTTCAGTGAGCTAAAAAAAACATGTTCTAAATCAGTGCAAAAAAACTAAGAACCTTAAAAAAAGATTTGAGAAAAGATTTGAGGAATGGATAACAAGAATGGGCAACTTAGAGAGGAATATGAATGAATTGAAGGAGCTGAAAACACAACACGAGAACTTCTGAAGCATGCACAAGTTTCAACAGCCGAATTGACCAAGCAGAAGAAAGAATATCAGAAGTTGAAGATCAACTCAATGAAATAAAACGAGAAACCAAGATTAAAGAAAAAAAGCACAAAAGGAATGAACAAAATCTCCATGAAATGTGGGACTATGTGAAGAGACCCAACCTACGTTTGATAGGTGTACCAGAATGTGATGAAGAGAATGAATCCAAGCTGGAAAACACTCTTCAGGATATTATCCAGGAAAATTTCCCAACCTAGCAAGACAGGTCAATACTCAACTCCAGGAAATACAGAGAACACCACAAAGATACTCGCAAGAAGAGCAACCCCAAAGGCACATAATCGTCAGATTCACCAGGGTTGAAATGAAGGAGAAAATACTAAGGGCAGCCAGAGAGAAAGGTAGGGTCACCCACAAAGGGAAGCCCATCAGACTCACAGCAGATCTCTTGGCAGAGACTCTACAAGCCAGAAGAGAGTGGGGCCAATATTCAACATCCTTAAAGAAAAGAACTTTCAACCCAGAATTTCATATCCAGCCAAACTGAGCTTCATAAGTGAAGGAAAAATAAAATCCTTCATGAACAAGCAAGTACTCAGAGATTTTGTCACCACTAGGCTGCTTTACAAGAGCTCCTGAAAGAGGCACTACACATAGAAAGAAACAACCAGTTCCAGCCATCCTAAAAGCATACCAAATGCTAAAGACCATCAACAAAATGAAGAATGTACATGAACCAACGGGCAAAACAGCCAGCTAGCATCAAAATGGCAGTATCAAATTCACACATAACAATATTAACCCTAAATGTAAATGGGCTAAATGCACCAATCAAAAGACACAGACTGGCAAGATAAAACCAAAACCCTGTGTTGTATCCAGGAAACCCACCTCACATGCAAGGATACACAAAGGCTCAAAATAAAGGGATGGAGGAAGATTTACCAAGCAAATGGAGAGCAAAAAGCCTGATAAAATAGACTTATAAAGGAACAAAGATCAAAAGGACAAAGAAGGTCATTACATAATGGTAAAAGGATACAACAAGAAGAGCTAACGATTCTAAATATATATGGACCCAATGTAGGAGCACCCAGATATATATAGGCAAGTTCTTAATGACTTACAAAGAGACTTAGACTCCCACACAATAATATTGGGAGACTTTAACACTACTGTCAATAGCAGACAGATCAACCAGACAGAAAATTAACAAGGATATCCAGGACTTGAACTCAGACCTGAACAAGCAAACCTGATAGACATTTACAGAACTCTCCACCCCAAATCCACAGAATATACATTCTTCTCAGCACCACATCACACCTACTCCAAAATTGACCACATAATTGGAAGTAAAGCACCTCAGCAAATGCAAAACAACTGAAATAAAACAGTCTCAGACCATAGTGCAATCAAGTTGGAACTCAGAATTCAGAAAATAACTCAGAACCGCACAGCTTCATGGAAACTGAACAACTGGTTCTTGAATGTTGATTGATAAACAATGAAATGAAGGCAGAAATAAAGAGTTCTTTGAAACCAACGAGAATGAAGACACAACGTATCAGAATCTCTGGGACACATTTAAAGCAGTCTGTAGAGGAAAATATATAGCAATAAGTGCCCACATGAGAAGAGTGGAGAGATCCAAAATTGACACCCTATCAAAATTGAAAGAGCTAGAGGAGCAAGATCAAAAAGCTCAAAACCCAGAAGACAAGAAATAACTAAGATCAGAGCAGAACTGAAGGAGATAGATTCAAAAATCAATAAATCTAAGAGCTGGTTTTCGAAAAGATCAACAAAATAGACAGACCACTAGCCAGACTGATAAAAAGAAAAGAGAGAACAACCAAATAGAATAAAGGGAGAAATCACCACAGATTCCACAGAAATTCAAACCATCATCAGAGAATACTACAAACAACTCTATGCACATAAACTAGTAAACCAGGAAGAAATGGATAAATTCCTGGACGCCTGTGTCCTCCCAAGCCTAAACCAGGAGGAAGTGAAACTATGAATAGACCAATAACAAGGTCTGAAGTTGAGGCAGCAATTAAGAGCCTACCACACAAAAGCCCAGGTCCAGATGGGTTCACAGCTGAATTCTACCAGACACACAAAGAGGATCTGGTACCATTCCTTCTGAAACTATTCCAAATGAGGAACCCTTCCAAATCATTTTATGAGACCAACATCATCCTGATACCAAAACCTGGCAGAGACTCAACAAGAAAAGAAAACTTCAATATCCATGATGAACATAGATGCAAAAATCTTCAATAAAATACTGGCAAACCGATTGCAACAGCACATTAAAAAACTTATCCATCATGATCAAGTAGGATTCATCCTGATGCAAGGCTGGTTCAACATACGCAAGTCTATAAATGTAATTCACCACATAAACAGAAGCAAAACAAAACCACATGATTATCTCAATTGATGCAGAGAAGGCATTTGACAAAATTCAACAGCCCTTTATGCTAAAACCCTCAATAAACTTGGTATTGATGGAACATATCTCAAAGTAATAAAAGCTATTTATGACAAACCAACAGCCAATATCATACTTAATGGGCAAAACTGAAGCATTCCCTTTGAACCGCACTAGACAAGGATGCCCTCTCACCACTTCTATTCAACATAGTACTGGAAGTTCTAGCCAGAGCAATCAGGCAAGAAAAAGAAATAAAGGGTATTCAAATAGAAAGGTGGAAGCCAAATTGTCTCTATTTGCAGACATATGATAGTATACTAGAAGACCCCATCACCTCAGCCCAAAAGCTCCTGAAACTGATAAGCAACTTCAGCAAAGTCTCAGGATATAAAATCAAAAAAATCACAAGCATTCCTATACACCAATAACAGACTTAAAGAGAACCAAATCAAGAACGAACTGCCATTCACAATTGCTACAAAGAAAATAAAATACCTAGGACTTTAAGGAAAACTACAAACAACTGCTCAACGAAATAAGAGAGGACACAAACAGATGGAGAAACATTCCATGTTCGTGGTTAGAAGAATCAATATCGTGAAAATGGCTATACTGCCCAAAGTAATTTACACAATCAATGCTATCCCCATCAAACTACCATTGAATTTCTTCACAGAACTGGAAAACCACAAGTCAATTCTAAGCAAAAGAACACAGCGGGAGGCATCACACTACCAGACTTCAAACTATACTACAAGGCTACAGTAATCAAAACAGCATGGTACTGGTACCAAAACAGAGATATAGACCAATGGAACAGAATCCTGAGCAGTTTCCAGATATATATGATTCTTCAAAGCGGTTCTAAATAAGTGGCCATGTGAAATAAACTCCTGTCTTTTCCAGAGGTCTGTATTAATCTTGTGAGGCTCTGAATGAGTAGCCATAAAATAGAGACTCCTGAATACTCCTCAGGCATGCATTACATCTGGCTCTAAATGAGTGGCTATACGAAATAGAATCCTGACTTTCCACAAGGTGTATGTTATTCAGTTAAGCTCTGAATATGTGGCTATACGAAATAGAATTCTGACTACAATACAGGTGTTTCTTATGCAATGAAGCTCTGAAATAGATGCCATATGTAATAGCGTCCTGAGTATTCCCCAGGTAGGTATTATTAACTGAGGCTCTGAAATGTCAGCCACATGACATTGTTTCCTGACTAGTCCACAGGTGTGTATTATTGACTCTGACTCTGAATATTTGGAAATATGGAAGAGACTAGTGTCTATTCAAAGTTGTGTATTACTCACTCAAGCTTTGATTTTACCCATATAAAATAGACTAGTGTCTATTCCACACATGTGCATTATTCGCTGAGGCTGTAAAATGAGAGGCTATATAAAGTAGACTCAACACTTCCCAGTTGTGCATAACTCAGTGAGGTTCTTCTTGTGTGACCATATAAACAGGATTTTGTCTATCTTAAATATTTGTATTATTCAGTGAATGCCTGAATGAGTGGCTATATGAAATAGACAGCTGGGTACTTTACATTTGTACATTATTCACTGAGGTTAAGAGTCAGTAGCCATCTGAAATGGAATCCTGACTAATTCACACATGCATATTATACACAGAGGCTATGAATGAGTGTCCAAATGAAATAGACTCCTGGCTATTCCTCAGGTGTGCATTATTAAAAAAGAATCTGAATAAATGTCCATTAAAAATAGACTCCACATTATTTTCCTGGTGGGTATTATTCAGTGAGGCTCAGAAGATGTGGCCATATTAATTAGATTCCTTACTATAGAAAGGGTCTGCCTTATTCACTGCGGCTCTGAATATGTGTCTACATGAAATAGACACCTGACTACACCATATTATTTCGTGACACTCCAATGAGAGGCCACCTGAAAAAGTCTCCTGACTATTCCACAGGTGTGCATTATTTAGTGAGACTCTGAATGAGGCGATAAAAGTAAATCCTGACTATTTCCCCAGGTGTGTACCATTAGTGAGGCTCTCAATGAGGGGCCATAGGAAAGAGACTTCTGACTATTCTGCAGGTGTGCATTATTCCGTGATTCTTCGAATGAGTGGCCATAAAAAATAGACTCCAGACTATATGACAAGTGTGTAATATTCAGTGAGGCTGTGAAAGAGGGTCATATGAAACAGACGTCTAATTACTCCACATGTGCATTATTCACTATTTGTCTGAATGAGGAGCCATATGAAATAGACTCCTCATTATTCTCCATGTGTGCATTATTCAAACAGGTTCTGTATGAGTGTCCATAAAAGAGACTCCTTACACTCCCCAGGTGTGTATTACTCAGCGATACCCAGAATTAGAGTTCATGTAAAATAAAGTCCTGACTATCACCCAGGTGTGTATCATTCAGGAAGGCAATTAATTCGTGGCTATCTTAAACAGCATCCTGATTACTCCATAGAAGTTCATTATTCACTGAAACTTTGAATGAGAGGCCATATAAAATAGACACCTGACTATTGCTCCATTGTGAATTATTCAATAAGGTTCTAAATGAGTGGTAGTATGAAATAGAACTTGAGGATTCCTAGGTGTTTATCATTCAGGAGGCACAGAATGAGTGTGGCCATATAAAAAGGCTCGACTATTATCCTGGTGTGCATTATTCACTGAGGCTCTAAATGAGTGGATACATGAAGTAGACTCTTAACTCTTCCCCAGATGTGTATTATTGAATGAGACTCTGACTATGTGGGCATACAAAAGAGACTCTGATGTATTTCCCAGGTGTTCATTACCTACAGAGTCTCTGAATGTATAGCTATTTCAAGTAGACCCTTCACTATTTCTAAGGAAAGTTTTATTCACAGTGGCCCTGAACGAGTGGCCATGTGAAAGAGATTCCTGACTTATCAGATATACATGTTTTTCACTGAAACAATCCAAGAGTGGCCTTATGAAATAGACCCCATTTTACTCCACAGGTGTGAGTTATCTTTTGAGTCTCAAAACGAATCACCATATGAAATACACTAGTGGCCGGGCGCGGTGGCTCAAGCCTGTAATCCCAGCACTTTGGGAGGCCGAGGCGGGTGGATCACGAGGTCAAGAGATCGAGACCATCCTGGTCAACACGTGAAACCCCGTCTCTACTAAAGATACAAAAAATTAGCTGGGCATGGTGGCGCGTGCCTGTAATCCCAGCTACTCAGGAGGCTGAGGCAGGAGAATTGCCTGAACCCGGGAGGCGGAGGTTGCGGTGAGCCGAGATCGCGCCATTGCACTCCAGCCTGGGTAACAAGAGTGAAACTCCGTCTCAGAAAAAAAAAAAAAAAAGAAAGAAATACACTAGTGACTCTTCCACACATGTTTAGTTTTTGAAGAGTTTCTGTATGAGTGTCCATATCAAATAGTCTCCTGACTATCACAAATGTATGTATTATTCCAGGAGCTGCTTAACTTGGGGCTACCTTAAATAGGGTCCTGACTACTCCACAGCTGCTTATTATGCACTTAAGCTCTGAAAGCCAGGCCACAAGAAATAGACTCCTGTCTATTGCCCCATTGTGCATTATTCGGTAATGCTGTGTTTGAGTGGCCATATGACCTGGACTCTGACTATTCCCAAGGTGTGTAGTCTTTAGTGAGTTTCTGAATGAGTGACCACATAAAATAGATTCCTTAATCCATCCTCTTGACTATTTCCTAGTTCTGCATTTTCCACTGAGTCACTGGGTGAACGGTCATATCAAATAGTCTCCACAATATTCCCAAGTGTGCATTCTTTAGTGAGTCTCTGAATAAGGGGTTATATATATAAGAATCCTGAGCAGTTTCCAGATATATATGATTCCTCAAAAAGGTTCTAAATAAGTGGCCATGTGAAATAAACTCTTGTGTTTTACAGAGGTCTGTATTAATATTGTGAGGCTCTGAATGAGTAGCCATAAAATAGAGACTCCTGAATACTCCTCAGGCGTGCGTTATTACATTCGGCTCTAAATGAGTGGCTATACGAAATAGAATCCTGACTTTCCACAAGGTGTATGTTATTCCGTTAAGCTCTGAATATGTGGCTATACGAAATAGGATTCTGAAGACAATACAGGTGTTTCTTATGCAATGAATCTCTGAAATAGATGCCATATGTAATAGCGTCCTGAGTATTCCCCAGGTAGGTATTATTAACTGAGGCTCTGAAATATCGGCCATATGACATTGTTTCCTGACTAGTCCACAGGGGTGTATTTTGGACTCTGACTCTGAAGATTTGGAAATATTTAAGAAACTAGTGTCTATTCAAAGTTGTGTATTACTCACTCAAGCATTGATTTTGTGGCCATATAAAATAGACTAGTGTCTATTCCACACGTTTGCATTATTCGCTGAAGCCGTAAATGAGAGGCTATATAAAGTAGACTCCTAACACTTCCCCAGTTGTGCTTAACTCAGTAGGGTTCTTCTTGTGTGACCATATGAAACAGGATTTTGTCTATCTTAAATATTTGTATTATTCAGTGAATGCCTGAATGAGTGTCTGTATGAAATGGACAGCTGGGTACTTTACATTTGTACATTATTCACTGAGGTTAAGAGTCAGTAGACATCTGAAATGGAATCCTGACTAATTCACACATGCATATTATACACAGAGGCTATGAATGAGTGTCCAAATGAAATAGACTCCTGGCTATTCCACAGGTGTGCATTATTAAAAGAGGATCTGAATGAATGTCCATCGAAAATAGACTCCAAATTATTCTCCAGGTGTGTATTATTCAGTGAGGCTCAGAAGATGTGGCCATATTAATTAGATTAATTACCATAGAAGGGTCTGCCTTATTCACTGCAGCTCTGAATATGTGTCTACATGAAATAGACTCCTGAATACACCACATTGTTTAGTGACACTCCGAATGAGACACCTGAAAAGTCTCCTGACTATTCCACAGGTGTGCATTATTTAGTGAGACTCTGAATGAGGCGATAAAATAAATCCTGACTATTTCCCAGGTGTGTACCATTAGTGAGGCTCTCAATGAGGGGCCATAGGAAAGAGACTTCTGACTATTCCGCAGGTGTGCATTATTCCGTGATTCTTTGAATGAGTGGCCATAAAAATAGACTCCAGACTATATGACAAGTGTGTAATATTCAGTGAGGCTGTGAAAGAGGGGTCATATTAAACAGACGTCTAATTACTCCACATGTGCGTTATTCACTATTTGTCTGAATGAGGAGCCATATGAAATAGACTCCTCATTATTCTCCATGTGTGCATTATTCAAACAGGTTCTGTATGAGTGTCCATACAAAAGAGACTTCTTACAATCCCTCAGGTGTGTATTACTCAGTGATACCCAGAATTAGAGTTCATGTAAAATAAAGTCCTTACAATCACCCAGGTGTGTATCATTCAGGAAGTCACTCAATTTGTGGCTATCTTTTTTTTTAATTTCTAATTTTTTTTTAATTTTTATTGCATTATAGGTTTTGGGGTACATGTGGAGAAAGTGCAAGATAGTTGCATAGGTACACACATGGCAGTGTGTTTTGCTGCCTTCCTCCCCTTCACCCACACTTGGCATTCATCCCCAGGCTATCCTCCCCAGCCCCCCCTGTATACTCAGTGGCCCCCAATAGTCCCCAGTGTATAGTAGACAGCCTCTCTTTGTCCATGTGTTCTCATTTTTCTCACCCACCTATGAGTGAGTATATGCGGTATTTCTTTTTCTGCTCTTGTGTCAGTTTGCTGAGAATGATATTCTCCAGATTCATCCATGTCCTTACAAAGGACACAAACTCATCATTTTTTTTTAAGTTTATTATTGGTTTATTTATAAGTTTATTACTGTTTCCTAAGAATATTTGAGACAGGACTCAAAGACTTTTTAATGCCCAGATCTTTTGTGGACCAATAACAACATCTTTGCCCTGAAAATGCCACATTGTTTGTTTTCCACTGTGGAACTGAATGAATGCAAAGATGGTGATTTCTTGCCTTGTATACGTCTGAAGCCTGACCAAGCAGGATATGGAAGAAAGAAACTGGTGTCTTCAATTTTCAAGGGTTGGCTCATTAAGAATGCAGTGATGAGTTTGCTCTGTTCGAAAATTAGCTCACACTTAAATCCACGGCTGCATCATTGCAGAGGCTGTAAGAAATGCTTTGCACAACTGAAAAACTGGAGAGACACCAGTTCAAATAACCCCTTGCAAGGATCCCGTAATTCTCAACTTTCAGATAGTAAGATCCTGTATTCTCAATTTTTAAAAAATAAGTTTCAGCCAAACAGAGTTTAATACGTTTCTCAATTAGCAAGTGCAAAAGTATCTTGGTTTGAGATATATTTGAGATTATGTCATATTTATTTTTCTTTCTCTTTTTTTTTTTTTTTTTTTGAGATGGAGTTTTAGCTCTTGTTGCCCAGGCTGGAGGGCAATGGTGCAATCTCAGCTCACTGCAACCTCTTTCTCCCGGGTTCAAGTGTCAGCCTCCTGAGTAGCTGGGATTACAGGCATGCACCACCACGCCCAGCTAATTTTTTGTTTTTTGTTTTTTGTGTTTTTAGTAGAGACAAGGTTTCTTCATGTTGGTCAGTCTGGTCTTGAACTCCTGACCTCACGTGATCTGCTCATCTCGGCCTCCCAAAGCGCTGCGATTACAGATGTGAACCACTGCGCCCAGTCATATTTCCTTTATGTTACTCTATTGCTTACAAACTTTGAAAGTCTCCCATTTAGGGCTAATTTCTTCACTCTCCCATAACTCATTCAAAAATTGACTTGCAGCTTTTTATGTATTAGATAACTAGGAAAATATTACCATAATATCCCTATAATTATAATCCTATTGTGAAAACAATTATGAATAGGCTCAATTAAGAAGACTTTGTATTGAAGTTCATCTCTACTTTCTAGTAACGACATGATCATAATCAATCTATTTGCCCAATCTGAGCTTATTATCCTTATTTTTTATGAGCCATCAGACAGCACTTCAAGGCAGCATTGGGGTGAGTGCTAAATGAGAACTCTAAGAAGAGCAGAAGTAGGCAAAAGAGGGATTACAATCTGCTAATGCACTTTGAGAAGGTTTCAGAAAGAGGCAGGGATCTGAGTGGGGTTTGGAAAGAAGAAAATGAATAGATTTGATCACTGGAAAAGAGAAGATGGAGTGAAAGTGGAGCTCAGTTGAAACTAACTCTGGCTGGCTAATGACGTGAATTCAAGAGATTGGAAAGGCATTTGAACTTTTAATCTTAGGCTAGAAATATTATGATTTTGTTCATAAAGAACATAGATTTTAAATTCAGAAATACCTTAATTTGGATCCTGGCTATGCCAATTTCCAAAGATCTAAACTTACATTAGTTATTCAGCCAATATGAGTATCAGTTTCCCAAACTGTAGCATAAGGATAATAATTTTCAGGCTGGGTGCAATGGCTCCTGCCCATAACCCCAACACTTTGGGAGACCAAGACAAAAGGATTGCTTAAGCCAAGGAGTTTGAGGCCAACTAGGCAAAATATTGAGACCATATCTGTACAAAGTTTTTAAAAAATTATCTGGGTATGGTGGTATGTACCTGTTGTCACAATTACTTGGGAGGCTGAGGTGGGAGGATCACCCGAGCTCAGGAGTTTGAGTCTGCAGCGAGCCTTGATCACTCTACCGCACTCAAGCCTGGCAACAGAGAAAGACCCTGCCTCAGTAGTAATAGTAAAATAAAAATAATAATAAACTTTCAAAACGGCTGAAATAATTTTTAAAATGCAATATTTTCCTCACATTATATGCTGACTATATCGGTTGTTTAATGTGGGGCCTCCACTAATTCATTTCCCAGACCTATTTTCTCTTCCTTGATTTTCTCTGTGCCCAAAGAGGCAGGCTTCTATGGACTTCATCACCTGGGTCCCACACCTTCTGGTTTCTGGTTGGGCTTGGCCAGTGGAAGGAACTGGTGGAAGATTTGAGGGTAGGAAGAAGTACAATCCATGGTATTTCTTCCCCACTTCTTCCATGTTAGGGCACTCGTTGGTTATATCCTTACATGACATCAGTTCCTGTAGTTCAGGAGATTTTCCATGGCTTCAGATCTCACTGGGCTCTGGTAACATAATTTATTCTCTCTACATAGGCAGTTTCTCTTGATGCTAGTCTCTAGTTGTCTTTCTTTTTTTCTTTTTCTTTTTCTTTTTCTTCTTTTTCTTTTCTTCTTTTTTTTCGTGACACTCAAATTTATTTTATTTTATTTTATTTTATTTATTTTTTTTTTTTAATTTTTATTGCATTATAGGTTTGGGGGTACATGTGCAGAACGAGCAAGATAGTTGCATAGGTACACACATGGCAGTGTGCTTTGCTGCTTTCCTCCCCTCACCCACACTTGGCATTCATCCCCAGGCTATCCCCCAGCCCCCCGCTGTCCCTCCCCATTCCCCCAACAGTCCCCAGTGTATAGTAGACCGCCTCTGTGTCCATGTGTTCTCATTTTTCTCACCCACCTATGAGTGAGTATATGTATTTCTTTTTCTGTTCTTGTGTCAGTTTGTTGAGAATGATGTTCTCCAGATTCATCCATGTCCCTACAAAGGACACAAACTCATCATTTTTGATTGCTGCATAATATTCCATGGTGTATATGTGCCACATTTTCCCAGTCCAGTCTATCATTGTTGGGCATTTGGGTTGGTTCCAGGTCTTTGCTATTGTAAACAGTGCTGCAATGAACATTCGTGTGCATGTGTCCTTATAGTAGAACGATTTATAGTCCTTGATAGATACCCAGTAATGGGATTGCTGGGTCAAATGGAATTTCTATTTCTAGGTCCCTGAGGAATCGCCACACTGTCTTCCACAATGGTTGAACTAATTTACACTCCCACCAACAGTGTAAGAGTGTTCCTATTTCTCCACATCCTCTCCAGCATCTGCTGTCTCCAGATTTTTAATGATCGCCATTCTAACTGGCGTGAGATGGTATCTCAATGTGGTTTTGATTTGCATCTCTAATGACCAATGACGATGAGCACTTTTTCATATGTTTGTTGGCCTCATGTATGTCTTCTTTGTAAAGTTTCTGTTCATATCCTTTGCCCATTTTTGAATGGGCTTGTTTGTTTTTTTCCTGTAAATCTGTTTGAGTTCTTTGTAAATTCTGGATATCAACCCTTTGTCAGATGTGTAAACTGCAAAGATTTTTTCCCATTCTGATGGTTGCCGATTCACTCTAGTGACTGTTTCTTTTGCCGTGCAGAAGCTGTGGAGTTTGATTAGGTCCCATTTGTCTATTTTGGCTTTTGTTGCCAATGCTTTTGGTGTTTTGTTCATGAAGTCCTTGCCTACTCCTATGTCCTGAATGGTTTTGCCTAGATTTTCTTCTAGGGTTTTTATGGTGTCAGGTCTTACGTTTAAGTCTTTAATCCATCTGGAGTTAATTTTAGTGTAAGGTGTCAGGAAGGGGTCCAGTTTCTGCTTTCTGCACATGGCTAGCCAGTTTTCCCAACACCATTTATTAAATAGGGAATCCTTTCCCATTGCCTGTTTTTGTCTGGTTTATCAAAGATAATATGGTTGTAGATGTGTTGTGTTGCCTCCGATGCCTCTGTTCTGTTCCATTGGTCTATATCTCTGTTTTGGTACCAGTACCATGCTGTTTTGATTACTGTAGCCTTGTAGTATAGTTTGAAGTCTGGTAGCGTGATGCCTCCGCTGTGTTCTTTTTGCTTAGAATTGACTTGGCTATGCGGGCTCTTTTTGGTTCCATATGAAATTCATGGTGGTTTTTTCCAGTTCTGTGAAGAAATTCAATGGTAGTTTGATGGGGATAGCATTGATTGTGTAAATTACTTTGGGCAGTATAGCCATTTTCACGATATTGATTCTTCCTAACCACGAACATGGAATGTTTCTCCATCTGTTTGTGTCCTCTTATTTCGTTGAGCAGTTGTTTGTAGTTTTCCTTAAAGAGGTCCCTTACATTCCTAGTGAGTTGTATTCCTAGGTATTTTATTTTCTTTGTAGCAATTGTGAATGGCAGTTCATTCTTGATTTGGTTCTCTTTAAGTCTGTTATTGGTGTATAGGAATGCTTGTGATTTTTGAACATTGATTTTATATCCTGAGACTTTGCTGAAGTTGCTTATCAGTTGCAGGAGCTTTTGGGCTGAGGTGATGGGGTCTTCTAGGTATACTATCATGTCGTCTGCAAATAGAGACAATTTGGCTTCCACCTTCCTATTTGAATACCCTTTATTTCTTTTTCTTGCCTGATTGCTCTGGCTAGAACTTCCAGTACTATGTTGAATAGAAGTGGTGAGAGAGGGCATCCTTGTTCAGTGCCGGATTTCAAAGGAATGCTTCCAGTTTTTGCCCATTAAGTATGATATTGGCTGTTGGTTTGTCATAAATAGCTTTTATTACTTTGAGATATGTTCCATCAATACCAAGTTTATTGAGGGTTTTAGCATAAAGGGCTGTTGAATTTTGTCAAATGCCTTCTCTGCATCAATTGAGATAATCATGTGATTTTTGTTTTTGCTTCTGTTTATGTGGTGAATTACATTTATAGACTTGCGATGTTGAACCAGCCTTGCATCCCCGGATGAATCCTACTTGATCATGATGGATAAGTTTTTAATGTGCTGTTGCAATCGGTTTGCCAGTATTTTATTGAAGATTTTTGCATCTATGTTCATCATGGATATTGGCCTGAAGTTTTCTTTTTCTTGTTGAGTCTCTGCCAGGTTTTGGTATCAGGATGATGTTGGTCTCATAAAATGATTTGGGAAGGGTTCCTTTTGGATTATTTGGAATAGTTTCAGAAGGAATGGTACCAGATCCTCTTGTGTGTCTGGTAGAATTCAGCTGTGAACCCATCTGGACCTGGGCTTTTTTGTGTGGTAGGTTTTAATTGCTGCCTCAACTTCAGACCTTGTTATTGGTCTATTCATAGTTTCGGCTTCCTCCTGGTTTAGGCTTGGGAGGACACAGGCGTCCAGGAATTTATCCATTTCTTCCTGATTTACTAGTTTATGTGCATAGAGTTGTTTGTAGTATTCTCTGATGATGGTTTGAATTTCTGTGGAATCTGTGGTGATTTCCTTTATCGTTTTTTATTGCATCTATTTGGTTGTTCTCTCTCTTTTTATCAGTCTGGCTAGTGGTCTGTCTATTTTGTTGATCTTTTCAAAACCAGCTCTTAGATTTATTGATTTTTGAAGGGTTTTTCTTGTCTCTATCTCCTTCAGTTCTGCTCTGATCTTAGTTATTTCTTGTCTTCGGCTAGGTTTTGAGCTTTTTGATCTTGCTCCTCTAGCTCTTTCAATTTTGACGATAGGGTGTCAATTTTGGATCTCTCCACTCTTCTCATGTGGGCACTTATTGCTATATATTTTCCTCTACAGACTGCTTTTAAATGTGTCCCAGAGATTCTGGTACGTTGTGTCTTCATTCTCATTGGTTTCAAAGAACTTTTTATTTCTGCCTTCATTTCATTGTTTATCCAATCAACATTCAAGAGCCAGTTGTTCAGTTTCCATGAAGCTGTGCGGTTCTGAGTTATTTTCTGAATTCTGAGTTCCAACTTGATTGCACTATGGTCTGAGAGACTGTTTGTTATGATTTCCGTTGTTTTGCATTTGCTGAGGAGTGCTTTACTTCCAATTATGTGGTCAATTTTGGAGTAGGTGTGATGTGGTGCTGAGAAGAATGTATATTCTGTGGATTTGGGGTGGAGAGTTCTGTAAATGTCTATCAGGTTTGCTTGTTCCAGGTCTGAGTTCAAGTCCTGATATCCTTGTTAATTTTCTGTCTGGTTGATCTGTCTGCTATTGACAGTGGAGTGTTAAAGTCTCCCACTATTATTGTGTGGGAGTTCAAGTCCTTTGTAAGTCATTAAGAACTTGCCTTATATATCTGGGTGCTCCTACATTGGGTCCATATATATTTAGAATCGTTATCTCTTCTTGTTGTATCGATCCTTTTACCATTATGTAATGACCTTCTTTGTCCCTTTTGATCTTTGTTACTTTAAAGTCTATTTTATCAGAGATGAGAATTGCAACTCCTGCTTTTTTTGCTCTCCATTTGCTTGGTAAATCTTCCTCCATCCCTTTATTTTGAGCCTTGTGTATCTTTGCATGTGAGGTGGGTTTCCTGGATACAGCACACCGATGGGTTTTGGTTTTTATCCAATTTGCCAGTCTGTGTCTTTTGATTGGTGCATTTAGCCCATTTACATTCAGGGTTAATATTGTTATGTGTGAATTTGATACTGCCATTTTGATGCTAGCTGGCTGTTTTGCCCGTTGGTTCATGTACATTCTTCATTTTGTTGATGGTCTTTAGCATTTGGTATGCTTTTAGGATGGCTGGAACTGGTTGTTTCTTTCTATGTGTAGTGCCTCTTCAGGAGCTCTTGTAAAGCAGGCCTAGTGGTGACAAAATCTCTGAGTACTTGCTTGTTCGTGAAGGATTTTATTTTTCCTTCACTTATGAAGCTCAGTTTGGCTGGATATGAAATTCTGGGTTGAAAGCTCTTTTCTTTAAGGATGTTGAATATTGGCCCCACTCTCTTCTGGCTTGTAGAGTCTCTGCCGAGAGATCTGCTGTGAGTCTGATGGGCTTCCCTTGTGGGTGACCTGACCTTTCTCTGGCTGCCCTTAGTATTTTCTCCTTCGTTTCAACCCTAGTGAATCTGACGATTATGTGCCTTGGGGTTGCTCTTCTTGCAGAGTATCTTTGTGGTGTTCTCTGTATTTCCTGGAGTTGAGTATTGACCTGTCTTGCTAGGTTGGGGAAATTTTCCTGGATAATATCCTGAAGAGTGTTTTCCAGCTTGGATTCATTCTCTTCATCACATTCTGGTACACCTATCAAACGTAGGTTGGGTCTCTTCACATAGTCCCACATTTCTTGGAGATTTTGTTCATTCCTTTTGTGCTTTTTTCTTTAATCTTGGTTTCTCGTTTTATTTCATTGAGTTGATCTTCAACTTGATATTCTTTCTTCTGCTTGGTCAATTCGGCTGTTGAAACTTGTGCATGCTTCAAGTTCTCGTGTTGTGTTTTTCAGCTCCTTCAATTCATTCATATTCCTCTCTGTTGTCCATTCTCGTTATCAATTCCTCGAATCTTTTTTCAAATCTTTTTCTAGGTTCTTAGTTTCTTTGCACTGGTTTAGAACATGTTCCTTTAGCTCACTGAAGTTTCTCATTATCCACTTTCTGAAGTCTGATTCCGCTATTTCGTCACATTCATTCTCCGTCCAGCTTTGTTCCCTTGCTGGTGAGGAGTTTTGGTCCTTTTTGGAGGTGAGGTGTTTTGGTTTCGGTGTTTTCCTTTTTGCGCTGGTTTCTTCCCATCTTTATGGATTTATCCGCCTGTCGCCTTAGTATTGGCTGATTTTTCAATTGGGTCTCTGTGTGGACACTGAGATTGTTGATGATGAAGTATTTCTGTTACTTAGTTTTCCTCTAATGATCTATCCTCTCTGCTGTATGAGTGCTGAGGTCCACCCAGGCCCTGCTTGTCTGGGGTATACCTGCAGCAGCTGCAGAACAATGAGGGATGATACCAGTTTCTTCTTCTGCTGCCCTTGTTCCAGAATGATGCCAGCCAAATGTCAGTCTGATTAGTCCTTTTCTGGGGTGACTCTTGATATACAGGGGTCAGGAGCTGCTTGAGGAGACAGTCTGTGCTTTATAGGAGCTCCAGTGCTGAGCTGTGAGTCCGTTGTTCATTCAGGGTTGTTGGGAGGTTGTTTATGTCTGCTGCAATGGAACTCATAAAACACCACTCTTTTTTTTTTTCACCCTTAGATGCTCTGTCTCAGGGAGTTGGGGCTTTTATGAGTATCTGTTGCACTGTCCTGCCCCACTAGATGGCAGTCTATTCACTATTTGCCTGCCGGGCTCTGACCTGCTGGCGCGGGTCCGCTTTGCTGCTGGGCCCTTCTGCTGTGGAGCACGGAGTCTCTCTGTTATGGCAGGTTGCCTCAGCAACGGCAGGCAGTCCTGGGCGGTACTTAAGTGGGGTGCACTGTCATCAATGGTGGACGCCCCTCCCTGACCGGGCTGCACCGCCCCAGATGCCGGCAACAAAACTCTCAGCCCCAAGCGCCTCCAGTCGCCGCCCTGCTTGTCCCGTGAGCGTGGGACCCGCCGAGCCCGATCACCCAGCTCCCTGCCTCAGAGTCCGTCCTCTCTCTCTTCCTCTCCCAAGCTGAAAGGTCGACTCTCTCACTGGCGCCCCAGGAGCCTGCCGATAGGGCACTGGGATCCGTGCGATCTCCCGTGCCGCTGCCCACTACCCCGGCTCAGATCACGCTTCCCAGGAAACTCCTGGTCTGGCTCATTGTCCAAGTCCTGCTCAATCAGATGGACATGCCAATCTGCCCTTCCAAATCTCAGACTGCCGGTTTAACAGGGCACCCAGACCTTCGCGCGGGTCCCGCTGCGTCGCCTGCTGCGGCGCAGGCCAAAGAGGCGGCGGGAGCCGGCTGCGTTAGCCGGCTGCTAGCGTTTGTGTCTCTCCCACACCTGAAACCTTCAACGCTCTGTGGGCATAAAAGGAACATCCGAGGATGCGGCTAGGACTCACCCTCTGCGCCTTCACCGAGAGCTGCAATCCTGAGTCACCTCTCTGACGCCATCTTGCCTCCCCTTCCTCACAAACTCATCATTTTTGATTGCTGCATAATATTCCATGGTGTATATGTGCCACATTTTCCCAGTCCAGTCTATCATGTTGGGCATTCGTGGCTATCTTAAACAGCGTCCTGACTACTCCATAGAAGTTCTTTATTCAGTGAAACTTTAAATGAGAGGCCATATTAAATAGACACCTGACTATTGCTTTATTGTGAGTTCTTCAATAATGCTCTAAATGAGTGGCAGTATGAAATAGAATCCTGAGGATTCCCTATGTGTTTATCATTCACGAAGGCACAGAATGTGTGGCTATATAAAAATGCTCGACTATTATCCTGGTGTGCATTATTCACTGAGGCTTTAAATGAGTGGATAGATGAAGTAAACACTTAACTATTCCTTAGGTGTGTATTATTGAAGGAGACTCTGACTATGTGGGCCTACAAAAGAGACTCTGATGTATTTTCCAGGTGTGCATTACGTACAGAGTCTCTGAATGAATAACTATTTGAAGTAGACCCTTGACTCTTTCTAAGGAAAGTTTTATTCACAGTGGCCCTGAACGAGTGGCCATGTGAAAGAGATTCCTGACTTATCAGTTATACATGTTATTCACAGAAACACTGAAAGAGTGGCCTTATAAAATAGACCCCATTTTACTCCACAGGTGTAAGTTATTTTTTGAGTCTCAAAACGAATCACCATGTGAAATACAGTAGTGACTATTCCACACATGTTTATTATTTGAAGAGGCCCTGTATGAGTGTCCATATTAAATGATCTCCTGACTATCAGACATGTGTGTAATATTCCAGGAGCTGCTTAAGTTGGGTCTACCTTAAATAGTGTCCTGACTACTCCACAGCTGCTTATTAGGCACTTAAGCTCTGAATGCCAGGCTACATGAAATAGACTCCTTACTATTGCCCCATTGTGCATTATTTGGTAATGCTGTGGTTGAGTGGGCATATGACATGGACACTGACTATTCGCAAGGTGTTTAGTCTTTAGTGAGTTTCTGAACGAGTGACCACATAAAATAGACTCCCGAATCTATCCTTTTGACTATTTCTCCGTTCTGCATTTTCCACTGAGTCACTGGGTGAATGGTCATATCAAATAGTCTCCAGACTATTCCCCAAGTGTGCATTCTTTAGTGAGTCTCTGAATAACTGGCTATATATAACAGAATCCTGAGCATTTTCCAGATATATATATTTCTTCAAAGCAGTACTAAATAAGTGGCCATGTGAAATAAACTCCTGTTTTTTCCATAGGTCTGTATAATTCTTCTGAGGCAAAGAATGAGTAGCCATAAAATAGAGACTTTTGAATAGTCCTCAGGCCTGCTTTTTTACATTTGGCTCTAAATGAGTGACTATACGAAATAGAATCCTGACTTTCCACATGGTGTATGTCATTCATTTGACCTCTCAATATGTGGCTATATAAAATAGAATTCTGACTGCAATACAGGTGTTTCTTATTGAATGAAGCTCTGCAATAGATGGCATATGTATTAGCGTCCTGAGTATTCCCCAGGTATGTATTATTCTCTAAGGCTCTGTTATGGCAGGTTGCCTCAGCAACGGCAGGCAGTCCTGGCGGTACTAGTGGGGTGCACTTGTCATCAATGGTGGACGCCCCTCCCTGACCGGGCTGCACCGTCCCAGATGCCGGCAACAAACTCTCAGCCCCAAGCGCTCCAGTCGCCGCCCTGCTTGTCCCGTGAGCGTGGGACCCGCCGAGCCCGATCACCCAGCTCCCTGCCTCAGAGTCCGTCCTCTCTCTCTTCCTCTCCAAGCTGAAAGGTCGACTCTCTCACTGGCGCCCCAGGAGCCTGCCGATAGGGCACTGGGATCCGTGCGATCTCCCGTGCCGCTGCCCACTACCCCGGCTCAGATCACGCTTCCCAGGAAACTCCTGGTCTGGCTCATTGTCCAAGTCCTTCAATCAGATGGACATGCCAATCTGCCCTTCCAAATCTCAGACTGCCGGTTTAACAGGGCACCCAGACCTTCGCGCGGGTCCCGCTGCGTCGCCTGCTGCGGCGCAGGCCAAAGGCGGCGGGAGCCGGCTGCGTTAGCCGGCTGCTAGCGTTTGTGTCTCTCCCACACCTGAAACCTTCAACGCCTGTGGGCATAAAAGGAACATCCGAGGATGCGGCTAGGACTCACCCTCTGCGCCTTCACCGAGAGCTGCAATCCTGAGTCACCTCTCTGACGCCATCTTGCCTCCCTTCCTCACAAACTCATCATTTTGATTGCTGCATAATATTCCATGGTGTATATGTGCCACATTTTCCCAGTCCAGTCTATCATGTTGGGCATTCTATTATCTTAAACAGCGTCTGACTACTCCATAGAAGTTCTTTATTCAGTGAAACTTTAAATGAGAGGCCATATTAAATAGACACCTGACTATTGCTTTATTGTGAGTTCTTCAATAATGCTCTAAATGAGTGGCAGTATGAAATAGAATCCTGAGGATTCCCTATGTGTTTATCATTCACGAAGGCACAGAATGTGTGGCTATATAAAAATGCTCGACTATTATCCTGGTGTGCATTATTCACTGAGGCTTTAAATGAGTGGATAGATGAAGTAAACACTTAACTATTCCTTAGGTGTGTATTATTGAAGGAGACTCTAACTATGTGGGCATACAAAAGAGACTCTGATGTATTTCCCAGGTGTGCATTATGTACAGAGTCTCTGAATGAATAACCATTTCAAGTAGATCCTTGACTCTTTCTAAGGAAAGTTTTATTCACAGTGGGCCTGAACGAGTGGCCATGTGAAAGAGATTTCTGACTTATCAGTTATACATGTTATTCACAGAAACACTGAAAGAGTGGCCTTATAAAATAGACCCCATTTTACTCCACAGGTGTAAGTTATTTTTTGAGTCTCAAAACGAATCACCATGTGAAATACAGTAGTGACTATTTCACACATGTTTATTATCTGAAGAGGTTCTGTATGAGTGTCCATATTAAATGGTCTCCTGACTATCAGAGATGTGTGTATTATTCACAGAGCTGCTTAACTTGGGTCTACCTTAAATAGTATCCTGACTACTCCACAGCTGCTTATTAGGCACTTAAGCTCTGAATGCCAGGCTACATGAAATAGACTCCTTACTATTGCCCCATTGTGCATTATTTGGTAATGCTGTGGTTGAGTGGGCATATGACATGGACACTGACTATTCGCAAGGTGTTTAGTCTTTAGTGAGTTTCTGAACGAGTGACCACATAAAATAGACTCCCGAATCTATCCTTTTGACTATTTCTCCGTTCTGCATTTTCCACTGAGTCACTGGGTGAATGGTCATATCAAATAGTCTCCAGACTATTCCCCAGGTGTGCATTATTCAGTGAGTCTCTGAATAACTGGCTATATATAACAGAATCCTGAGCATTTTCCAGATATATATGATTCTTCACAGTCTAAATAAGTGGCCATGTGAAATAAACTCCTGTTTTTTCCATAGGTCTATTATTCTGTGAGGCAAAGAATGAGTAGCCATAAAATAGAGACTTTTGAATAGTCCTCAGGCCTGCGTTTTTACATTTGGCTCTAAATGAGTGGCTATACGAAATAGAATCCTGACTTTCCACATGGTGTATGTCATTCAGTTGACCTCTCAATATGTGGCTATATAAAATAGAATTCTGACTAATACAGGTGTTTCTTATTGAATGAAGCTCTGAATAGATGCCATATGTAAAGCGTCCTGAGTATTCCCAGGTATGTATTATTCTCTAAGGCTCTAAACTTTGGCCATATGAAATTGTTTCCAGACTAGTCCACAGGTGTGTATTATTGACTCTGACTCTGAAGATTTGGGCATATGGAATAGACTAGTGTCTATTCAAAGTTGTGTATTACTCACTCAAGCTTTGATTTTGCGGCCATATAAAATAGACTAGTGTCTATTCCACACATGTGCATTATTCGCTGAGGCTGTAAATGAGAGGCTATATAAGGTAGACTCTATACACTTGCCCAGTTGTGCATTCCTCAGTGAGGCTCTTCTTGTGTGACCATATGAAGCAGGATTATGTCTATCTTAAGTATTTGTATTATTCAGTGAATCTCTGAATGAGTGGCTATATAAAATAGACAGCTGGGTACTTTACATTTGTACATTATTCTCTAAGGGTACATGTCAGTGGCCATATGAAATGGAATCCTGACTAATCCACACGTGTATATTATACACAGAGGCTATGAATGAGTTCCAAATGAAATAGACTCCTGGCTATTCCACAGGTGTGCATTATTCACGAGGTTCTGAATGAATGTCCATCAAAATAGACTCAAATTATTCTCCAGGTGTGTATTATTCAGTGAGGCTCAGAAGATGTGGGCCTATTAATTAGATTTCTTACTGTAGAAAGGGTCTGCCTTATTCACTGAGGCTCTGAATATGTGTCTACATGAAATAGACTCCTGACTACACCACATTATTTATTGACACTCCGAATGAGAGGCCACATGAAAAGTCTCCTGACTATTCCACAGGTGTGCATTATTTAGTGAGGCTCTGAATGAGGCGATAAAAGTAAATCCTGACTGTTTCCCAGGTGTGTACATTTAGTGAGGCTCTCAATGAGGGCCATAGGAAAGAGACTTCTGACTATTCCGCAGGTGTGCATTATTCAGTGATTCTTTGAATGAGTGGCCATAAAAAATAGACTCCAGACTATATGACAAGTGTGTAATATTCAGTGAGGCTGTGAAAGAGGGGCCATATGAAACAGAAGTCGAATTACTCCATTTGTCTGAATGAGGAGCCATATGAAATAGATTCTTCATTATTCTCCATGTGTGCATTGATCAAACAGGTTCTCTATGAGTCTCCATACAAAGAGACTCTTTACTAGTGTATACATACCCAGAATTAGAGTTCATGTATTCATGTTATATATGAATGTTAGCAGTCCTGACTATCACCCAGGTATCATTCAGGAAGGCACTTAATTTGTGGCTATCTTAAACAGCATCCTGATTACTCCATAGTTCATTATTCACTGAAACTTTGAATGAGAGGCCATATAAATAGACACCTGACTATTGCTCCATTGTGAATTATTCAATAAGGTTCTAAATGAGTAGTATGAAATAGAATCCTGAGGATTCCTAGGTGTGTATCATTCAGGAGGCACAGAATGAGTGGCCATATAAAAATGCTCGACTATTATCTGGTGTGCATTATTCACTGAGGCTCTAAATGAGTGGATACATGAAGTAGACTCTAACTCTTCCCAGGTGTGTATTATTGAATGAGACTCTGACTGTGGGCATAAAAAGAGACTCTGATGTTGCCCAGGTGCATTACCTACAGAGACTCTGAATGTGTAGCCATTTGAAGTAGACCCTTGACTATTTCTAAGGAAAGTTTTATTCACAGTGGCCCTGAACGAGTGGCCATGTGAAAGAGATTCCTGACTTATCAGATATACATGTATTCACTGAAACACTGAAAGAGTGGCCTTATGAAATAGACCCCATTTTACTCCACAGGTGTGATTATTTTGACTCCAAATGAATCACCATATGAAATACTAGTGACTTCCACATGTTAGTATTTGAAGAGGTTCTATGAGTGTCCATATCAAATAGTCTCTGACTATCACACATGTGTGTATTATTCAGGAGCTGCTTAACTTGGGCTACAAATAGGGTCCTGACTACTCACAGCTGTTATTATGCACTTAAGCTCTGAATGAGCCACATGAAATAGACTTTACTATTCCCCATTGTGCATTATTCGGTAATGCTGTGATTGAGTGGCCATATGACCTGACTCTGACTATTCCCAAGGTGTGTAGTCTTCAGTGAGTTTCTGAACGAGTGACCACATAAAATAGACTCTGAATCTATCCTCTTGACTATTTCAGTTCTGCATTTTCCACTGAGTCACTGGGTGAACGGTCATATCAATAGTCTCCAGACTATTCCTGTGTGCATTCTTTAGTGAGTCTCTGAATAAGTGTATATATATAACAGAATCCTGAGTATTTCCAGATATATGATTCTTCAAAGCGGTTCTAAATAAGTGGCCATGAAATAAACTCCTCTTTTCCAGGTCTGTATTATTGTGAGGCTCTGAAAGTAGCCAAAAATAGAGACTGAATATTCCTCAGGCATGTACATTCATTTCTAAATGAGTGGCTATACGAAATAGAATCCTGACTTTCAAAGGTGTGTTATTCAGTTAGCTCTGAATATGTGGCTATACAAAATAGAATTCTGACTACAATACAGGTGTTTTTATCAATGAAGCTCTGAAATAGATGCCATAATAGCGTCCTGAGTATTCCCAGGTATGTATTATTACTGAGGCTCTGAAACTGGCCATATGAAATTGTTTCCAGAAGTTTAACAGGTGTGTATTATTGACTCTGACTGAATATTTGGAAATATAGAGACTAGTCTATTCAAAGTTGTATTATATTCCCTTTGATTTGCCATATAAAATAGACTAGTGTCTATTCACACATGTTCATTATTCACTGAAACTTTGAATGAGAGGCCATATAAAATAGACACCTGACTATTGCTCCATTGTGAATTATTCAATAAGGTTCTAAATGAGTGGTAGTATGAAATAGAATCCTGAGGATTCCCTAGGTGTGTATCATTCAGGAGGCACAGAATGAGTGGCCATATAAAAATGCTCGACTATTATCCTGGTGTGCATTATTCACTGAGGCTCTAAATGAGTGGATACATGAAGTAGACTCTTAACTCTTCCCAGGTGTGTATTATTGAATGAGACTCTGACTGGGCATACAAAGAGACTCTGATGTATTGCCCAGGTGTGCATTACCTAGAGACTCTGAATGTGTAGCCATTTGAAGTAGACCCTTGACTATTTCTAAGGAAAGTTTTTATTCACAGAGGCCCTGAACGAGTGGCCATGTGAAAGAGATTCTGACTTATCAGATATACATGTTATTCACTGAAACACTGAAAGAGGCCTTATGAAATAGACCCCATTTTACTCCACAGGTGAGTTATTTTTTGACTCTCCAAACGAATCACCATATAAAATACACTAGTGACTATTCCACACATGTTTAGTATTTGAAGAGGTTCTGTATGAGTGTCCATATCAAACAGTCTCCTGACTATCACAATGTGTGTATTATTCACGGAGCTGCTTAATTTGGGCTACCTTAAATAGTTGACTACCACAGCTGTTATTACACTTAAGCTCTGAATGAGGCCACATGAAATAGACTCCTTACTATTGCCCCATTGTGCATTATTTGGTAATGCTGATTGAGTGCCATATGACCTGGACTCTGACTATTCCCAAGGTGTGTATTTAGTGAGTTTCTGAACGAGTGACCACATAAAATAGACTCTGACCCAGAATCTCCACTTCTTTTTGCCAGCACTGCATTTCCTGAATATAGTGGGTGAAAACTGTCATATCAAAACAGAATTGATTTTCCAATTCATTTCAGTGGTTGACTTAAAATAAGACCTGCCATAAAAAGAGTCTGACTCAGAATGGTATCAAGTTCTGTCACATCAGAGAACCCAAAATAGACAAATGTATAAACTCCACATTCTGAGGCAGTAATGAAATAGAACCATCATGACTTTGATTTCTTCTGACATGATATTAGAATTTGGACTAAACAGTTACAGGAAAACTGTGTCTATTCAAAATTGTGATATGAACAGAATTTTCAGAAGACTCTGAGGCCAACAAACATATGGTGTCATATCACTGTCATTGAGAGTGCATAAAACCACTTGAGATTATATACACCATGAATGGCACTATTTCTGAGACAGAATGCTGAAATATGAAATAGACTCTTATTTTATTATTATTCATATTGTGAAGACAGTGTATTCTCAGACCAAAATAAAATTCTGAAGCAATTTTGTATGCAATATCAAAGGCTATAAATTGTTCTACTAAAAAATGAATGAGATCTGCAGCATTTTTCAATGAAAAAGAGAACCAATAAATGCCCATTGTGATAGACTGGACTGAAAATTTACATAGATATGAATATTATGACTCAAAATGATGATTTGTTCCTTTCACATGATGAATCTAGATATTCTACACATAAGAACAGAAAAAGAACATATACATCATAGTGTAGAAAATGAGACACATGAAAAGAGATCTACTAAACACTGACTATTAATGAGACTCTAGTGAACCTATAATCCATGTGAAAAAGGAAAAATTGATGTGTGTTCCTAAACTTCTGAGTCTGAATGAAAAATGAATGCATAAAAATTAAAAAAATGGCCATATATGAACAAACATTTCAGAATATTCATGAGGCCAGAACACAGAATAAAATGTATCATCACTCATTGAGAATCAAATCAAAACCCATGAAATACATCTCCATTATCACATGTCATTAAAAATCAACCAGACTAATGTAAACAGAATTACATTTAGGATGTAAATTATTCAGCCATTGTGAAGACATGTGACTATTACAGAAAAATAGAAATTCATTTGACAAAGATCTCATTCTGATATTCAAAGACTATAAACATATAAACAATGACAGAATGTTCATTCAGCATTGTTTTCAATGAAAAGATTTGGCCAAAACAAACTCCAGATATAGACACTAAAATTCACATATCCCAGGAATATTATGAAGAATCAAAATGATGATTTGTTCCTAAGGACTTGAATCTGAGAATCATTCTGAAATGACACAAGAACAGGACTCTTCACTCATGTGAGACACATGACACAAATGCTATCAATATCTATTGAATGAGACATTCTGATACCTATGAATCAATTTAATGAAGGCAGAAAAAAATGATTTCATCTATGATATTTGATGCACATGAAAAATATATCAATTTGAAGAAAGAAAAGAAACTGACATAAGAACAGAAAAGAATACACATATTCTCACTCAAATGAGAAAATGCACATGGACAAAAGGTGGTAATCACACTAGGTTTATTAGAACTTAAATTGTATTTTTGATAGCCTCATATGCCAGTGTTTGTGAATGAGAATGCAACAAAACACACTGCCATACCTATGCCATCTTGCATTCTGTCATCCAAAACCTATAATGCAATAAAATTTTTATGAAAAATAGACCTGAATCTATCCTCTTGACTATTTCTCATGCATTTTCCACTGATCACTGGGTGAATGGTCATATCAAATAATCTCCACTATTCCCAAGTGTGCATTAGTGAGTCTCTGAATAATGGTTACATATAATAGAATCCTGAGCAGTTTCCAATATATATGATTCATCAAAGGTTCTAAATAAGTGGCCATGTGAAATAAACTCCTCTTTCAGAGGTCTGTATTATTTGTGAGGCTCTGAATGTGTAG
>JAKFGQ010000237.1:0-37606 GCA_021498475.1 Saguinus midas | reverse complement strand
TAGGAGCTGGCTACGCTGTGTTCTTCGAGGCCAGTCTCGAACCTGTGACCTCACGATCTGCCTGCCTCGGCATTCTTTTGTGCTGGGACTACAGGCTTGAACAGCGGAGCCCAACCCAAATTGCTTTTTGTTTTAAAAACACGGTGTCACCATTTTGGTCTGGCGGGTCTCAAAGCAACTTCTCGTGATCCGCCCGCCTTGATTTTTGAGGCGACTGAATTACAGGCTGCCATGAGCCACCGTGCAGGGCTGTTATAATGTATTGTTATAAAGAAAATGGGAGAAACTCTGCGTGGTGCTGCCACTCATGCAAGCAATCTAAGCACTTTGAAAGGCCGAGGTGGGCTGCTTTTCTGAGGTCACGATTTCGAGGTCAGTATGTGCATTCCGGTGAAAACCCACCTCACATAATAAAAGAGAAAAAAAAGGAAGGTAATCAGGCTGATGAGTGTGTGCAATTGAAACAAAATGAGGTGCCCGAAGACTTCATCCCCATAGCCGCCTTTATGTTTACGTACAGTCTTCCTCTTGTCACCAAGGCTGGAGTGCAACAGTGCGATTTTCGCATATTCAAACACTTGCCTTTTACCTTCAAGTGATTGTCATCCAAATGCCTCTCTAGTAGCTGGGGTTGCAGGTGTCCACAGCACTAGGTTCCACTAACTTTCTATTTTAATTCTTCTGTACCTCAAATTTATCTTTGTTTCATTTCCACAAAGCAGTCAATACATAGAAATAAAATACAAAAAGCTGCACAGGTGTGGTGCCATTTTAATGCTATGAACACGCCGCCTTTTGTGTAGCATCCCAATTTTAGTGTAGGTGCTGCGAAGCGAGTACATGCCAAGCCCAGCTCAGCTTTTTATGTTTTCTGTTTTTTTTGTTTTTTATAGGGAGCTTGCTACGCTGTGTCCATCGAGGCCAGTCTCGATCCTGTGACCTCATGATCCGCCTGCCTCGGCATTCTTTTGTTCTGGGACGAAAGGCTTGAGCCGCGGAGCCCAACCCAAATTGTCTTTTTGTTTTAAAGACGCGGTTTCACCATTTTGGTCGGCGGGTCTCAAAGCGCAACTTCTCGTGATCCGCCCGCCTTGATTTTTGAGGCGACTGAATTACAGGCTGCCGTGAGCCACCGTGCTGGGCTGTTATAATTTATTGTTAAATAAGAAATCAGAGAGACTCTGCGGGCGCTGCCACTCACGCAAGCAATCTAAGCAATTTGAAAGGCCGAGGTGGGCGGGTTTCTGAGGTCGAGTTCGAGGTCAGCCTGTGCATTCTGGTGAAAACCCACCTCACATAATAAAAGAGAAAAAAAAGAAAGGTAATCAGACTGATGTGTGTGTGCAATTGAAACAAAACGAGGTGCCGGATACTCCACCTTCAGAACGCCTTTCTTTATTACGTGCAGTTTCCTCTTGTCACCAAGGCTGGACTGCAACAGTGCGATTTTGCTTATTGAAACACCTGCCTTTTAGTTCAAGTGATTGTCATCCAAATGCCGTTCAAGTAGCTGGGGTTGCAGGTGTCCACCACCAGGTCCAACTAACTTTCTATTTTAATTTTCTGTACCTCCAATCTATCTTTGTTTGATTTCCACAAAGCAGTCAATACGTAGAAATAAAATACAAAAGCTGCACACCTGTGGTGTCATTTTATGCTATGAACACGCCGCCTTTTGTGTAGCATCCCAATTTTAGTGTAGGTGCTGCGAAGCGAGTACATGCCAAGCCCAGCTCAGCTTTTTATGTTTTTTTTTTTTTTTATAGGAGCTGGCTATGCTGTGTTTTCGAGGCCAGTCTCGAACCTGTGACCTCACGATTCTCCTGCCTCAGCATTCTTTTGTGCTGGGACTACAGGCTTGAGCCTCGGATCCCAACCCATATTGATTTTTGTTTTAAAGACGCGGTTTCACCATTTTGGTCGGCGGGTCTCAAAGCGCAACTTCTCGTGATCCGCCCGCCTTGATTTTTGAGGCGACTGAATTACAGGCTGCCGTGAGCCACCGTGCGGGCTGTTATAATGTATTGTTAAAAAGAAATCAGAGAGACTCTGCGGGCGTTGCCACTCACACTAGCAATCTAAGCACTTTGAAACGCCAATGTGGGTGGATTTCCTGAGGTCAGGGGTTCGAGGTCAGAATGTGCATTCCGGTGAAACCCCACCTCACATAATAAAAGAGAAAAAAAAGAAAGGTAATCAGACTGATGAGTGTGCAATTGAAACAAAACGAGGTGCCCGGAGACTCCACCTTCAGAACGCCTTTTTATTACGTGCAGTTTCCTCTTGTCACCAAGGCTGGAGTGCAACAGTGCGATCTTTGCTTATTGCAACACCTGCCTTTTAGTTCAAGATTGTCATCCAAATGCCATTCAAGTAGCTGGGGTTGCAGGTGTCCACACCACCAGGTCCAACTAACTTTCTATTTTATTTTCTGTACCTCCAATCTATCTTTATTTGATTTCCACAAAGCAGTCAATACGTAGAAATAAAATACAAAAGCTGCACACCTGTGGTGTCATTTTATGCTATGAACACGCCGCCTTTTGTGTAGCATCCCAATTTTAGTGTAGGTGCTGCGAAGCGAGTACATGCCAAGCCAGCTCAGCTTTTTATGTTTTCTGTTTTTTTTTTTTTATAGGAGCTGGCTACGCTGTGTTCTTCGAGGCCAGTCTCGAACCTGTGACCTCACGATCTGCCTGCCTCGGCATTCTTTTGTGCTGGGACTACAGGCTTGAGCCACGGAGCCAAACCCAAATTGTCTTTTGTTTTAAAGACGGTTTCACCATTTTGGTCGGGCGGGTCTCAAAGCGCAACTTCTCGTGATCCGCCTTGATTTTGAGGCGACTGAATGACAGGCTGCCGTGAGCCACCGTGCCGGGCTGTTATAATGTATTGTTAAAAAGAAATCAGAGAGACTCTGCGGGCTGCCACTCACGCAAGCAATCTAAGCACTTTGAAAGGCCGAGGTGGGCGGGTTTCTGAGGTCACGAGTTCGAGGTCAGAATGTGCATTCGGTGAAAACCCACCTCACATAATAAAAGAGAAAATAAAAGAAAGGTAATCAGACTGATGAGTGTGTGCAATTGAAACAAAACGAGGTGCCGGAGACTCCACCTTCAGAACGCCTTTTTATTACGTACAGTTTCCTCTTGTCACCAAGGCTGGAGTGCAACAGTGCGATCTTTGCTTATTGCAACACCTGCCTTTTAGTTCAAGATTGTCATCCAAATGCCATTCAAGTAGCTGGGGTTGCAGGTGTCCACACCACCAGGTCCAACTAACTTTCTATTTTAATTTTCTGTACCTCCAATCTATCTTTATTTGATTTCCACAAAGCAGTCAATACGTAGAAATAAAATACAAAAGCTGCACACCTGTGGTGTCATTTTATGCTATGAACACGCCGCCTTTTGTGTAGCATCCCAATTTTAGTGTAGGTGCTGCGAAGCGAGTACATGCCAAGCCCAGCTCAGCTTTTTATGTTTTCTGTTTTTGTTTTTTTTTTTTTTGTTTTTATAGGAGCTGGCTATGCTGTGTTCTTCGAGGCCAGTCTCGAACCTGTGACCTCACGATCTGCCTGCCTCGGCATTCTTTTGTGCTGGGACTACAGGCTTGAGCCGCGGAGCCCAACCCAAATTGTCTTTTGTTTTAAAGACGCGGTTTCACCATTTTGGTCGGCGGGTCTCAAAGCGCAACTTCTCGTGATCCGCCCGCCTTGATTTTGAGGCGACTCAATTACAGGCTGCCGTGAGCCACCGTGCCGGGCTGTTATAATGTATTGTTAAATAAGAAATCAGAGAGACTCTGCGGGCGCTGCCACTCACGCAAGCAATCTAAGCAATTTGAAAGGCCGAGGTGGGTGGGTTTCCTGAGGTCGCGAGTTTGAGGTCAGCCTGTGCATTCTGCTGAAATCCCACCTCACAAAATAAAAGAGAGAGGAAAAAGAAACCTAATCAGACTGATGAGTGTGTGCAATTGAAACAAAACGAAGTTCCCGGAGACTCCACCTTCAGAACGCCTTTCTTTATTACGTGCAGTTTCCTCTTGTCACCAAGGCTGGACTGCAACAGTGCGAATTTTGCTTATTGAAACACCTGCCTTTTACGTTCAAGTGATTGTCATCCAAATGCCATTCAAGTAGCTGGGGTTGCAGGTGTCCACACCACCAGGTCCAACTAACTTTCTATTTTAATTTTTCTGTACCTCCAATCTATCTTTGTTTGATTTCCACAAAGCAGTCAATACGTAGAAATAAAATACAAAAGCTGCACACCTGTGGTGTCATTTTACGCTGACCACGCCTTTTGTGTAGCATCCCAATTTTAGTGTAGGTGCTGCGAAGCGAGTACATGCCAAGCCCAGCTCAGCTTTTTATGTTTTTTTTTTTTTTTATAGGAGCTGGCTATGCTGTGTTCTTCGAGGCCAGTCTCGAACCTGTGACCTCACGATCCGCCTGCCTCGGCATTCTTTTGTGCTGGGACTACAGGCTTGAGCCACGGAGCCAAACCCAAATTGTCTTTTGTTTTAAAGACGGTTTCACCATTTTGGTCGGGCGGGTCTCGAAAGCGCAACTTCTCGTGATCCGCCCGCCTTGATTTTTGAGGCGACTGAATTACAGGCTGCCATGAGCCACCGTGCAGGGCTGTTATAATGTATTGTTAAAAAGAAATCAGAGAGACTCTGCGGCGCTGCCACTCACAAGCAATCTAAGCACTTTGAAAGGCCGAGGTGGGCGGGTTTCTGAGGTCACGAGTTCGAGGTCAGAATGTGCATTCCGGTGAAAACACACCTCATGTAATAAAAGGAAGAAAAAAAGAAAGGTAATCAGACTGATGAGTGTGTGCAATTGAAACAAAACGAGGTGCCGGAGACTCCACCTTCAGAACGCCTTTTTTATTACGTGCAGTTTCCTCTTGTCACCAAGGCTGGAGTGCAACAGTGCGATCTTTGCTTATTGCAACACCTGCCTTTTAGTTCAAGTGATTGTCATCCAATGCCGTTCAAGTAGCTGGGGTTGCAGGTGTCCACACCACCAGGTCCAACTAACTTTCTATTTTAATTTTCTGTACCTCCAATCTATCTTTGTTTGATTTCCACAAAGCAGTCAATACGTAGAAATAAAATACAAAAGCTGCACACCTGTGGTGTCATTTTATGCTACAACGCCTTTTGTGTAGCATCCCAATTTTAGTGTAGGTGCTGCGAAGCGAGTACATGCCAAGCCAGCTCAGCTTTTTATGTTTTCTGTTTTTTTTTTTTTTTTTGTTTTTATAGGAGCTGGCTATGCTGTGTTCTTCGAGGCCAGTCTCGAACCTGTGACCTCACGATCTGCCTGCCTCGGCATTCTTTTGTGCTGGGACTACAGGCTTGAGCCGGAGCCCAACCCAAATTGTCTTTTGTTTTAAAGACGCGGTTTCACCATTTTGGTCGGCGGGTCTCAAAGCGCAACTTCTCGTGATCCGCCGCCTTGATTTTGAGGCGACTCAATTACAGGCTGCCGTGAGCCACCATGCCGGGCTGTTATAATGTATTGTTAAATAAGAAATCAGAGAGACTCTGCGGGCGCTGCCACTCACAAGCAATCTAAGCACTTTGAAAGGCCGAGGTGGGCGGGTTTCCTGAGGTCACGAGTTCGAGGTCAGCCTGTGCATTCTGGTGAAAACCCACCTCACATAATAAAAGAGAAAAAAAAGAAAGGTAATCAGACTGATGTGTGTGCAATTGAAACAAAACGAGGTGCCGGAGACTCCACCTTCAGAACAGCCTTTTTGATTACGTACAGTTTCCTCTTGTCACCAAGGCTGGACTGCAACAGTGCGATTTTGCTTATTGAAACACCTGCCTTTTACGTTCAAGTGATTGTCATCCAATGCCGTTCAAGTAGCTGGGGTTGCAGGTGTCCACACCACCAGGTCCAACTAACTTTCTATTTTAATTTTCTGTACCTCCAATCTATCTTTATTTGATTTCCACAAAGCAGTCAATACGTAGAAATAAAATACAAAAGCTGCACACCTGTGGTGTCATTTTACGCTACAACACGCCGCCTTTTGTGTAGCATCCCAATTTTAGTGTAGGTGCTGCGAAGCGAGTACATGCCAAGCCCAGCTCAGCTTTTTATGTTTTCTGTTTTTTTTTTTTTGTTTTTATAGGAGCTGGCTATGCTGTGTTCTTCGAGGCCAGTCTCGAACCTGTGACCTCACGATCCGCCTGCCTTGGCATTCTTTTGTGCTGGGACTACAGGCTTGAGCCGGAGCCCAACCCAAATTGTCTTTTGTTTTAAAGACGCGGTTTCACCATTTTGGTCGGGCGGGTCTCAAAGCGCAACTTCTCGTGATCCGCCGCCTTGATTTTGAGGCGACTGAATTACAGGCTGCCATGCCCCAGCTCAGCTTTTTATGTTTTTTTTTTTTTATAGGAGCTGGCTATGCTGTGTTCTTCGAGGCCAGTCTCGAACCTGTGACCTCACGATCTGCCTGCCTCGGCATTCTTTTGTGCTGGGACTACAGGCTTGAGCCACGGAGCCCAACCCAAATTGTCTTTTGTTTTAAAGACGGTTTCACCATTTTGGTCGGCGGGTCTCAAAGCAACTTCTCGTGATCCGCCGCCTTTTGTGTAGCATCCCAATTTTAGTGTAGGTGCTGAAGCGAGTACATGCCAAGCCAGCTCAGCTTTTTATGTTTTTTTTTTTTTTATAGGAGCTGGCTACGCTGTGTTTTCGAGGCCAGTCTCGAACCTGTGACCTCACGATCCGCCTGCCTCGGCATTCTTTTGTGCTGGGACTACAGGCTTGAGCCACGGAGCCCAACCCAAATTGTCTTTTGTTTTAAAGACGCGGTTTCACCATTTTGGTCGGCGGGTCTCAAAGCAACTTCTCGTGATCCGCCGCCTTTTGTGTAGCATCCCAATTTTAGTGTAGGTGCTGCGAAGCGAGTACATGCCAAGCCCAGCTCAGCTTTTTATGTTTTTTTTTTTTTATAGGAGCTGGCTACGCTGTGTTTTCGAGGCCAGTCTCGAACCTGTGACCTCACGATCTGCCTGCCTCGGCATTCTTTTGTGCTGGGACTACAGGCTTGAGCCACGGAGCCCAACCCAAATTGTCTTTTGTTTTAAAGACGCGGTTTCACCATTTTGGTCGGCGGGTCTCAAAGCAACTTCTCGTGATCCGCCGCCTTTTGTGTAGCATCCCAATTTTAGTGTAGGTGCTGCGAAGCGAGTACATGCCAAGCCAGCTCAGCTTTTTATGTTTTTTTTTTTTTGTTTTAAAGACGGTTTCACCATTTTGGTCGGCGGGTCTCAAAGCAACTTCTCGTGATCCGCCGCCTTTTGTGTAGCATCCCAATTTTAGTGTAGGTGCTGCGAAGCGAGTACATGCCAAGCCAGCTCAGCTTTTTATGTTTTCTGTTTTTTTTTTTTTTTTTTTATAGGAGCTGGCTATGCTGTGTTCTTCGAGGCCAGTCTCGAACCTGTGACCTCACGATCCGCCTGCCTCGGCATTCTTTTGTGCTGGGACTACAGGCTTGAGCCACGGAGCCCAACCCAAATTGTCTTTTGTTTTAAAGACGCGGTTTCACCATTTTGGTCGGCGGGTCTCAAAGCAACTTCTCGTGATCCGCCCGCCTTGATTTTGAGGCGACTCAATTACAGGCTGCCGTGAGCCACCGTGCCGGGCTGTTATAATGTATTGTTAAAAAGAAATCAGAGACTCTGCGGGCGCTGCCACTCACGCAAGCAATCTAAGCACTTTGAAAGGCCGAGGTGGGCGGGTTTCTGAGGTCACGAGTTCGAGGTCAGAATGTGCATTCGGTGAAAACCCACCTCACATAATAAAAGAGAAAATAAAAGAAAGGTAATCAGACTGATGAGTGTGTGCAATTGAAACAAAACGAGGTGCCCGGAGACTCCACCTTCAGAACGCCTTTTTTATTACGTGCAGTTTCCTCTTGTCACCAAGGCTGGAGTGCAACAGTGCGATCTTTGCTTATTGCAACACCTGCCTTTTAGTTCAAGTGATTGTCATCCAATGCCATTCAAGTAGCTGGGGTTGCAGGTGTCCACACCAGGTCCAACTAACTTTCTATTTTATTTTCTGTACCTCAATCTATCTTTGTTTGATTTCCACAAAGCAGTCAATACGTAGAAATAAAATACAAAAGCTGCACACCTGTGGTGTCATTTTATGCTACAACACGCCGCCTTTTGTGTAGCATCCCAATTTTAGTGTAGGTGCTGAAGCGAGTACATGCCAAGCCCAGCTCAGCTTTTTATGTTTTTTTTTTTTTATAGGAGCTGGCTATGCTGTGTTTTCGAGGCCAGTCTCGAACCTGTGACCTCACGATCCGCCTGCCTTGGCATTCTTTTGTGCTGGGACTACAGGCTTGAGCCACGGAGCCCAACCCAAATTGTCTTTTGTTTTAAAGACGGTTTCACCATTTTGGTCGGCGGGTCTCAAAGCGCAACTTCTCGTGATCCGCCTTGATTTTGAGGCGACTGAATGACAGGCTGCCGTGAGCCACCGTGCCGGGCTGTTATAATGTATTGTTAAATAAGAAATCAGAGAGACTCTGCGGCGCTGCCACTCACGCAAGCAATCTAAGCACTTTGAAAGGCCGAGGTGGGCGGGTTTCTGAGGTCACGAGTTCGAGGTCAGAATGTGCATTCGGTGAAAACCCACCTCACATAATAAAAGAGAAAAAAAGAAAGGTAATCAGACTGATGAGTGTGTGCAATTGAAACAAAACGAGGTGCCCGGAGACTCCACCTTCAGAACGCCTTTTTTATTACGTGCAGTTTCCTCTTGTCACCAAGGCTGGAGTGCAACAGTGCGATCTTTGCTTATTGAAACACCTGCCTTTTAGTTCAAGTGATTGTCATCCAATGCCATTCAAGTAGCTGGGGTTGCAGGTGTCCACACCAGGTCCAACTAACTTTCTATTTTATTTTCTGTACCTCAATCTATCTTTATTTGATTTCCACAAAGCAGTCAATACGTAGAAATAAAATACAAAAGCTGCACACCTGTGGTGTCATTTTATGCTGCAACACGCCGCCTTTTGTGTAGCATCCCAATTTTAGTGTAGGTGCTGCGAAGCGAGTACATGCCAAGCCAGCTCAGCTTTTTATGTTTTTTTTTTTTTTTATAGGAGCTGGCTATGCTGTGTTTTCGAGGCCAGTCTCGAACCTGTGACCTCACGATCCGCCTGCCTTGGCATTCTTTTGTGCTGGGACTACAGGCTTGAGCCACGGAGCCCAACCCAAATTGTTTTTTGTTTTAAAGACGCGGTTTCACCATTTTGGTCGGCGGGTCTCAAAGCAACTTCTCGTGATCCGCCTTGATTTTGAGGCGACTCAATTACAGGCTGCCATGAGCCACCGTGCGGGCTGTTATAATGTATTGTTAAAAAGAAATCAGAGACTCTGCGGCGCTGCCACTCACAAGCAATCTAAGCAATTTGAAAGGCCGAGGTGGGCGGGTTTCCTGAGGTCACGAGTTCGAGGTCAGCCTGTGCATTCGGTGAAAACCCACCTCACATAATAAAAGAGAAAATAAAAGAAAGGTAATCAGACTGATGAGTGTGTGCAATTGAAACAAAACGAGGTGCCCGGAGACTCCACCTTCAGAACGCCTTTTTTATTACGTGCAGTTTCCTCTTGTCACCAAGGCTGGACTGCAACAGTGCGATTTTGCTTATTGAAACACCTGCCTTTTAGTTCAAGTGATTGTCATCCAATGCCGTTCAAGTAGCTGGGGTTGCAGGTGTCCACACCAGGTCCAACTAACTTTCTATTTTAATTTTCTGTACCTCAATCTATCTTTATTTGATTTCCACAAAGCAGTCAATACGTAGAAATAAAATACAAAAGCTGCACACCTGTGGTGTCATTTTATGCTACACCGCCTTTTGTGTAGCATCCCAATTTTAGTGTAGGTGCTGCGAAGCGAGTACATGCCAAGCCAGCTCAGCTTTTTATGTTTTTTTTTTTTTTTATAGGAGCTGGCTATGCTGTGTTCTTCGAGGCCAGTCTCGAACCTGTGACCTCACGATCCGCCTGCCTCGGCATTCTTTTGTGCTGGGACTACAGGCTTGAGCCACGGAGCCCAACCCAAATTGTCTTTTGTTTTAAAGACGCGGTTTCACCATTTTGGTCGGGCGGGTCTCAAAGCAACTTCTCGTGATCCGCCCGCCTTGATTTTGAGGCGACTCAATTACAGGCTGCCATGAGCCACCGTGCGGGCTGTTATAATGTATTGTTAAAAAGAAATCAGAGAGACTCTGCGGGCGCTGCCACTCACAAGCAATCTAAGCAATTTGAAAGGCCGAGGTGGGCGGGTTTCCTGAGGTCACGAGTTCGAGGTCAGCCTGTGCATTCGGTGAAAACCCACCTCACATAATAAAAGAGAAAATAAAAGAAAGGTAATCAGACTGATGAGTGTGTGCAATTGAAACAAAACGAGGTGCCCGGAGACTCCACCTTCAGAACGCCTTTTTTATTACGTGCAGTTTCCTCTTGTCACCAAGGCTGGAGTGCAACAGTGCGATCTTTGCTTATTGCAACACCTGCCTTTTAGTTCAAGTGATTGTCATCCAATGCCGTTCAAGTAGCTGGGGTTGCAGGTGTCCACACCACCAGGTCCAACTAACTTTCTATTTTATTTTCTGTACCTCAATCTATCTTTATTTGATTTCCACAAAGCAGTCAATACGTAGAAATAAAATACAAAAGCTGCACACCTGTGGTGTCATTTTATGCTACACCGCCTTTTGTGTAGCATCCCAATTTTAGTGTAGGTGCTGCGAAGCGAGTACATGCCAAGCCAGCTCAGCTTTTTATGTTTTCTGTTTTTTTTTTTTTTTTTGTTTTTATAGGAGCTGGCTATGCTGTGTTCTTCGAGGCCAGTCTCGAACCTGTGACCTCACGATCTGCCTGCCTCGGCATTCTTTTGTGCTGGGACTACAGGCTTGAGCCACGGAGCCCAACCCAAATTGTCTTTTGTTTTAAAGATGCGGTTTCACCATTTTGGTCGGCGGGTCTCAAAGCAACTTCTCGTGATCCGCCCGCCTTGATTTTTGAGGCGACTGAATTACAGGCTGCCGTGAGCCACCGTGCGGAGGTGTTATAATGTATTGTTAAATAAGAAATCAGAGAGACTCTGCCGGGCGCTGCCACTCACGCAAGCAATCTAAGCACTTTGAAAGGCCGAGGTGGTCGGGTTTCCTGAGGTCACGAGTTCGAGGTCAGCCTGTGCATTCTGGTGAAAACCCACCTCACATAATAAAAGAGAAAAAAAGAAAGGTAATCAGACTGATGTGTGTGCAATTGAAACAAAACGAGGTGCCGGAGACTCCACCTTCAGAACGCCTTTTTTATTACGTACAGTTTCCCTTTTGTCACCAAGGCTGGACTGCAACAGTGCGATTTTGCTTATTGAAACACCTGCCTTTTACGTTCAAGTGATTGTCATCCAAATGCCATTCAAGTAGCTGGGGTTGCAGGTGTCCACACCACCAGGTCCAACTAACTTTCTATTTTAATTTTTCTGTACCTCCAATTTATCTTTCTTTGATTTCCACAAAGCAGTCAATACATAGAAATAAAATACAAAAGCTGCACACCTGTGGTGTCATTTTATGCTCACGCCGCCTTTTGTGTAGCATCCCAATTTTAGTGTAGGTGCTGCGAAGCGAGTACATGCCAAGCCCAGCTCAGCTTTTTATGTTTTTTTTTTTTTTTTTTTTTTTTTTTTATAGGGAGCTGGCTATGCTGTGTTTTTCGAGGACAGTCTCGAACCTGTGACCTCATGATCCGCCTGCCTCGGCATTCTTTTGTGCTGGGACTACAGGCTTGAGCCTCGGAGCCCAACCCAAATTGTCTTTTTGTTTTAAAGACGGTTTTACCATTTTGGTCTGGCGGGTCTCGAATGCGCAACTTCTCGTGATCCGCCGCCTTGATTTTTGAGGCGACTGAATGAAAGGCTGCCCTGAGCCACCATGCAGGGCTGTTATAATGTATTGTTAAAAAAATCAGAGAGACTCTGTTGGGGCTGCCACTCACGCAAGCAATCTAAGCACTTTGGAAGGCCGGGGTGGGCAAGTTTTCTGGGGTCATGAGTTTGAGGTCAGCCTGGGCATTCCGGTGAAAACCCACCTCACATAATAAAAGAGAAAAAAAGGTAATCAGACTGACGAGTGTGTGCAATTGAAACAAAACGAGGTGCCGGAGACTCCACCTTCAGAACGCCTTTTTTATTACGTGCAGTTTCCTCTTGTCACCAAGGCTGGACTGCAACAGTGCGATTTTGCTTATTGAAACACCTGCCTTTTAGTTCAAGAGATTGTCATCCAAATGCCATTCAAGTAGCTGGGGTTGCAGGTGTCCACACCACCAGGTCCAACTAACTTTCTATTTTATTTTCTGTACCTCCAATCTATCTTTATTTGATTTCCAAAGCAGTCAATACGTAGAAATAAAATACAAAAGCTGCACACCTGTGGTGTCATTTTACGCTACAACACGCCGCCTTTTGTGTAGCATCCCAATTTTAGTGTAGGTGCTGCGAAGCGAGTACATGCCAAGCCAGCTCAGCTTTTTATGTTTTTTTTTTTTTATAGGAGCTGGCTATGCTGTGTTCTTCGAGGCCAGTCTCGAACCTGTGACCTCACGATCTGCCTGCCTCGGCATTCTTTTGTGCTGGGACTACAGGCTTGAGCCACGGAGCCCAACCCAAATTGTCTTTTGTTTTAAAGACGGTTTCACCATTTTGGTCGGCGGGTCTCAAAGCAACTTCTCGTGATCCGCCTTGATTTTTGAGGCGACTGAATTACAGGCTGCCATGAGCCACCGTGCGGGCTGTTATAATGTATTGTTAAAAAGAAATCAGAGACTCTGCGGGCGCTGCCACTCACACAAGCAATCTAAGCACTTTGAAAGGCCGAGGTGGGCGGGTTTCTGAGGTCACGAGTTCGAGGTCAGCCTGTGCATTCTGGTGAAAACCCACCTCACATAATAAAAGAGAAAAAAAAGAAAGGTAATCAGACTGATGAGTGTGCAATTGAAACAAAACGAGGTGCCGGAGACTCCACCTTCAGAACGCCTTTTTTATTACGTACAGTTTCCTCTTGTCACCAAGGCTGGAGTGCAACAGTGCGATTTTGCTTATTGCAACACCTGCCTTTTACGTTCAAGTGATTGTCATCCAATGCCGTTCAAGTAGCTGGGGTTGCAGGTGTCCACACCACCAGGTCCAACTAACTTTCTATTTTAATTTTCTGTACCTCAATCTATCTTTGTTTGATTTCCACAAAGCAGTCAATACGTAGAAATAAAATACAAAAGCTGCACACCTGTGGTGTCATTTTACGCTATGAACACGCCGCCTTTTGTGTAGCATCCCAATTTTAGTGTAGGTGCTGCGAAGCGAGTACATGCCAAGCCCAGCTCAGCTTTTTATGTTTTCTGTTTTTTTTTTTTTTTTTATAGGAGCTGGCTATGCGGTGTCCTTCGAGGTCAGTCTCGAACCTGTGACCTCACGATCTGCCTGCCTCGGCATTCTTTTGTGCTGGGACTACAGGCTTGAGCCACGGAGCCCAACCCAAATTGTCTTTTGTTTTAAAGACGCGGTTTCACCATTTTGGTCGGGCGGGTCTCGAAAGCGCAACTTCTCGTGATCCGCCCGCCTTGATTTTTGAGGCGACTGAATTACAGGCTGCCATGAGCAACCGTGCAGGGCTGTTATAATGTATTGTTAAATAAGAAATCAGAGAGACTCTGCCGGGCGCTGCCACTCACACAAGCAATCTAAGCAATTTGAAAGGCCGAGGTGGGCGGGTTTCCTGAGGTCGCGAGTTCGAGGTCAGCCTGTGCATTCGGTGAAAACCCACCTCACATAATAAAAGAGAAAAAAAAAACGAAAGGTAATCAGACTGATGAGTGTGTGCAATTGAAACAAAACGAGGTGCCCGGAGACTCCACCTTAAGAACGCCTTTCTTTATTACGTGCAGTTTCCTCTTGTCACCAAGGCTGGAGTGCAACAGTGCGATCTTTGCTTATTGCAACACCTGCCTTTTAGTTCAAGAGATTGTCATCCAATGCCGTTCAAATAGCTGGGGATGCAGGCGTCCAACCTTCCAGGTCCAACTAACTTTCTATTTTAATTTTCTGTACCTCCAGTATATCTTTATTTGATTTCCACAAAGCAGTCAATACGTAGAAATAAAATACAAAAAGCTGCACACCTGTGGTGTCATTTTTACGCTACAACACGCCGCCTTTTGTGTAGCATCCCAATTTTAGTGTAGGTCCTGCCGAAGCGAGTACATGCCAAGCCCAGCTCAGCTTTTTTATGTTTTTCTGTTTTTTTATTTTTTTTTTGTGTTTTACAGGGAGCGGGCTATGCTGTGTTCTTCCAGGTCAGTCTCATACCTGTGACCTCACGATCCGCCTGCCTTGGAATTCATTTCTTCTGGGACTACAGGCTTGAGCCACGGAGCCCAACCCAAATTGTCTTTTTGTTTTAAAGACGCGGTTTCACCATTTTGGTCGGGCGGGTCTCGAAAGCGCAACTTCTCGTGATCCGCCCGCCTTGATTTTTGAGGCGACTGAATGATACGCTGCCGTGAGCCACCGTGCCGGGCTGTTATAATGTATTGTTAAAAAAAAATCCGAGAGACTCCGCGGGGCGCTGCCACACACGCAAGCAATCTAAGTACTTTGAAAGGCCGAAGTGGGCGACTTTTCTGAGGTCAAGAGTTTAAGGTAAGAATGTGCATTCCGGTAAAAATCCACCTCACATAATAAAAGAGAAAAAAAAAAAGGTAATCAGACTGATGAGTGTGTGCAATTGAAACAAAACGAGGTGCCCGGAGACTCCACCTTAAGAACGCCTTTCTTTATTACGTGCAGTTTCCTCTTGTCACCAAGGCTGGAGTGCAACAGTGATCTTTGCTTATTGCAACACCTGCCTTTTAGTTCAAGAGATTGTCATCCAATGCCGTTCAAGTAGCTGGGGTTGCAGGTGTCCACACCACCAGGTCCAACTAACTTTCTATTTTAATTTTCTGTACCTCCAATCTATCTTTGTTTGATTTCCACAAAGCAGTCAATACGTAGAAATAAAATACAAAAGCTGCACACCTGTGGTGTCATTTTACGCTACAACACGCCGCCTTTTGTGTAGCATCCCAATTTTAGTGTAGGTGCTGCGAAGCGAGTACATGCCAAGCCCAGCTCAGCTTTTTATGTTTTCTGTTTTTTGTTTTTATAGGAGCTGGCTATGCTGTGTTCTTCGAGGCCAGTCTCGAACCTGTGACCTCACGATCCGCCTGCCTCGGCATTCTTTTGTGCTGGGACTACAGGCTTGAGCCACGGAGCCAAACCCAAATTGTCTTTTGTTTTAAAGACGGTTTCACCATTTTGGTCGGCGGGTCTCAAAGCAACTTCTCGTGATCCGCCTTGATTTTTGAGGCGACTCAATTACAGGCTGCCGTGAGCCACCGTGCCGGGCTGTTATAATGTATTGTTAAAAAGAAATCAGAGACTCTGCGGGCGCTGCCACTCACGCAAGCAATCTAAGCAATTTGAAAGGCCGAGGTGGGCGGGTTTCCTGAGGTCACGAGTTCGAGGTCAGCCTGTGCATTCTGGTGAAAACCCACCTCACATAATAAAAGAGAAAAAAAGAAAGGTAATCAGACTGATGTGTGTGTGCAATTGAAACAAAACGAGGTGCCGGAGACTCCACCTTCAGAACGCCTTTTTTATTACGTACAGTTTCCTCTTGTCACCAAGGCTGGACTGCAACAGTGCGATTTTGCTTATTGAAACACCTGCCTTTTACGTTCAAGTGATTGTCATCCAATGCCGTTCAAGTAGCTGGGGTTGCAGGTGTCCACACCACCAGGTCCAACTAACTTTCTATTTTAATTTTTCTGTACCTCCAATCTATCTTTGTTTGATTTCCACAAAGCAGTCAATACGTAGAAATAAAATACAAAAGCTGCACACCTGTGGTGTCATTTTACGCTACAACACGCCGCCTTTTGTGTAGCATCCCAATTTTAGTGTAGGTCCTGCCGAAGCGAGTACATGCCAAGCCCAGCTCAGCTTTCTTATGTTTTTTTTTTTTTTTTTTTTTTTATAGGGAGCTGGCTACGCTGTGTTCTTCGAGGCCAGTCTCGAACCTGTGACCTCACGATCTGCCTGCCTCGGCATTCTTTTGTGCTGGGACTACAGGCTTGAGCCGCGGAGCCCAACCCAAATTGTCTTTTAGTTTTAAAGACGCGGTTTCACCATTTTGGTCGGGCGGGTCTCGAAAGCGCAACTTCTCGTGATCCGCCGCCTTGATTTTGAGGCGACTGAATTACAGGCTGCCATGAGCCACCGTGCGGGCTGTTATAATGTATTGTTAAAAAGAAACTTAGAGATACTTTGCCGGGTGCTGCCACTCATGTAAGCAATCTAAACACTTTGAAAGGCCGAGGTGGGCAAATTTTTTGAGGTCACAAGTTCGAGGTCAGAATGTGCTTTCCGGTAAAAACCCACCTCACATAATAAAAGAGAAAATAAAAGAAAGGTAATCAGACTGATGAGTGTGTGCAATTGAAACAAAACGAAGTTCCCGGAGACTCCACCTTAAGAAACGCCTTTCTTTATTACGTGCAGTTTCCTCTTGTCACCAAGGCTGGAGTGCAACAGTGCGATTTTGCTTATTGCAACACCTGCCTTTTAGTTCAAGAGATTGTCATCCAAATGCCATTCAAGTAGCTGGGGTTGCAGGTGTCCACACACCAGGTCCAACTAACTTTCTATTTTAATTTTCTGTACCTCCAATCTATCTTTGTTTGATTTCCACAAAGCAGTCAATACGTAGAAATAAAATACAAAAGCTGCACACCTGTGGTGTCATTTTATGCTACAACACGCCGCCTTTTGTGTAGCATCCCAATTTTAGTGTAGGTGCTGCGAAGCGAGTACATGCCAAGCCAGCTCAGCTTTTTATGTTTTTTTTTTTTTGTTTTTATAGGAGCTGGCTATGCTGTGTTCTTCGAGGCCAGTCTCGAACCTGTGACCTCACGATCTGCCTGCCTCGGCATTCTTTTGTGCTGGGACTACAGGCTTGAGCCACGGAGCCAAACCCAAATTGTCTTTTGTTTTAAAGACGGTTTCACCATTTTGGTCGGCGGGTCTCAAAGCGCAACTTCTCGTGATCCGCCGCCTTGATTTTGAGGCGACTCAATTACAGGCTGCCGTGAGCCACCGTGCCGGGCTGTTATAATGTATTGTTAAAAAGAAATCAGAGACTCTGCGGGCGCTGCCACTCACGCAAGCAATCTAAGCACTTTGAAAGGCCGAGGTGGGCGGGTTTCTGAGGTCACGAGTTCGAGGTCAGCCTGTGCATTCGGTGAAAACCCACCTCACATAATAAAAGAGAAAATAAAAGAAAGGTAATCAGACTGATGAGTGTGTGCAATTGAAACAAAACGAGGTGCCCGGAGACTCCACCTTCAGAACGCCTTTTTTATTACGTACAGTTTCCTCTTGTCACCAAGGCTGGAGTGCAACAGTGCGATCTTTGCTTATTGCAACACCTGCCTTTTAGTTCAAGTGATTGTCATCCAAATGCCATTCAAGTAGCTGGGGTTGCAGGTGTCCACCACCAGGTCCAACTAACTTTCTATTTTAATTTTCTGTACCTCAATCTATCTTTGTTTGATTTCCACAAAGCAGTCAATACGTAGAAATAAAATACAAAAGCTGCACACCTGTGGTGTCATTTTATGCTACAACACGCCGCCTTTTGTGTAGCATCCCAATTTTAGTGTAGGTGCTGCGAAGCGAGTACATGCCAAGCCCAGCTCAGCTTTTTATGTTTTCTGTTTTTTTTTTTTTATAGGAGCTGGCTATGCTGTGTTCTTCGAGGCCAGTCTCGAACCTGTGACCTCACGATCTGCCTGCCTCGGCATTCTTTTGTGCTGGGACTACAGGCTTGAGCCACGGAGCCAAACCCAAATTGTCTTTTGTTTTAAAGACGCGGTTTCACCATTTTGGTCGGGCGGGTCTCAAAGCGCAACTTCGTGATCCGCCCGCCTTGATTTTGAGGCGACTCAATTACAGGCTGCCGTGAGCCACCGTGCCGGGCTGTTATAATGTATTGTTAAAAAGAAATCAGAGAGACTCTGCGGGCGCTGCCACTCACAAGCAATCTAAGCACTTTGAAAGGCCGAGGTGGGCGGTTTCTGAGGTCACGAGTTCGAGGTCAGAATGTGCATTCGGTGAAAACCCACCTCACATAATAAAAGAGAAAATAAAAGAAAGGTAATCAGACTGATGAGTGTGTGCAATTGAAACAAAACGAAGTTCCCGGAGACTCCACCTTCAGAACGCCTTTTTTATTACGTGCAGTTTCCTCTTGTCACCAAGGCTGGAGTGCAACAGTGATCTTTGCTTATTGCAACACCTGCCTTTTAGTTCAAGAGATTGTCATCCAATGCCGTTCAAGTAGCTGGGGTTGCAGTGTCCACACCACCAGGTCCAACTAACTTTCTATTTTAATTTTCTGTACCTCAATCTATCTTTATTTGATTTCCAAAGCAGTCAATACGTAGAAATAAAATACAAAAGCTGCACACCTGTGGTGTCATTTTATGCTACACGCCGCCTTTTGTGTAGCATCCCAATTTTAGTGTAGGTGCTGCGAAGCGAGTACATGCCAAGCCCAGCTCAGCTTTTTATGTTTTCTGTTTTTTTTTTTTTGTTTTTTTTTTTTTTGTTTTTATAGGAGCTGGCTATGCTGTGTTCTTCGAGGCCAGTCTCGAACCTGTGACCTCACGATCCGCCTGCCTCGGCATTCTTTTGTGCTGGGACTACAGGCTTGAGCCACGGAGCCCAACCCAAATTGTCTTTTGTTTTAAAGACGGTTTCACCATTTTGGTCGGGCGGGTCTCAAAGCAACTTCTCGTGATCCGCCGCCTTGATTTTGAGGCGACTGAATTACAGGCTGCCGTGAGCCACCGTGCCGGGCTGTTATAATGTATTGTTAAAAAGAAATCAGAGAGACTCTGCGGCGCTGCCACTCACGTAAGCAATCTAAGCACTTTGAAAGGCCAAGGTGGGCGGGTTTCCTGAGGTCACGAGTTCGAGGTCAGAATGTGCATTTCGGTGAAACCCCACGTCACATAATATAAGAGAAAAAAAAGAAAGGTAATCAGACTGATGAGTGTGTGCAATTGAAACAAAACCAGGTGCCCGGAGACTCCACCTTCAGAACGCCTTTTTTATTACGTACAGTTTCCTCTTGTCACCAAGGCTGGAGTGCAACAGTGCGATCTTTGCTTATTGCAACACCTGCCTTTTAGTTCAAGAGATTGTCATCCAATGCCGTTCAAGTAACTGGGGTTGCAGGTGTCCACACCGCCAGGTCCAACTAACTTTCCATTTTAATTTTTCTGTACTTCCAATCTATCTTTATTTGATTTCCACAAAGCAGTCAATACGTAGAAATAAAATACAAAAGCTGGCCACTTGTGGTGTTATTTTTATGCTACAAACACGCCGCCTTTTGTGTAGCATCCAAATTTTAGTGTAGGTACTGCCGAAGCGACTACATGCCAGGCCCAGACCAGCTTTTTTATGTTTTTCTGTTTTTTGTTTTTTGTTTTTTTTTTTTTTTTTTTTTATAGGAGCTGGCTATGCTGTGTTCTTCGAGGCCAGTCTCGAACCTGTGACCTCAGGATCCGTCTGCCTCGGCATTCTTTTGTGCTGGGACTAAAGGCTTGAGCCACGGAGCCCAATCCAAATTGTCTTTTTTTTTAAAGATGCGGTTTCACCATTTTGGTCGGGCGGGTCTCAAAGCGCAACTTCTCGTGATCCGCCCGCCTTGATTTTGAGGCGACTGAATTACAGGCTGCCGTGAGCCACCGTGCCGGGCTGTTATAATTTATTGTTAAATAAGAAATCAGAGACTCTGCGGGCGCTGCCACTCACAAGCAATCTAAGCACTTTGAAAGGCCGAGGTGGGTGGGTTTCTGAGGTCGAGTTCGAGGTCAGCCTGTGCATTCCGGTGAAAACCCACCTCACATAATAAAAGAGAAAAAAAAGAAAGGTAATCAGACTGATGTGTGTGCAATTGAAACAAAACGAGGTGCCGGAGACTCCACCTTCAGAACGCCTTTTTTATTACGTACAGTTTCCTCTTGTCACCAAGGCTGGAGTGCAACAGTGCGATCTTTGCTTATTGAAACACCTGCCTTTTAGTTCAAGTGATTGTCATCCAAATGCCGTTCAAGTAGCTGGGGTTGCAGGTGTCCACCACCAGGTCCAACTAACTTTCTATTTTAATTTTCTGTACCTCAATCTATCTTTATTTGATTTCCACAAAGCAGTCAATACGTAGAAATAAAATACAAAAGCTGCACACCTGTGGTGTCATTTTATGCTACAACACGCCGCCTTTTGTGTAGCATCCCAATTTTAGTGTAGGTGCTGCGAAGCGAGTACATGCCAAGCCCAGCTCAGCTTTTTATGTTTTCTGTTTTTTTTTTTTTTTTTTGTTTTTATAGGAGCTGGCTACGCTGTGTTCTTCGAGGCCAGTCTCGAACCTGTGACCTCACGATCTGCCTGCCTCGGCATTCTTTTGTGCTGGGACTACAGGCTTGAGCCACGGAGCCCAACCCAAATTGTCTTTTGTTTTAAAGACGCGGTTTCACCATTTTGGTCGGGCGGGTCTCAAAGCGCAACTTCTCGTGATCCGCCCGCCTTGATTTTGAGGCGACTCAATTACAGGCTGCCGTGAGCCACCGTGCCGGGCTGTTATAATGTATTGTTAAAAAGAAATCAGAGAGACTCTGCGGGCGCTGCCACTCACAAGCAATCTAAGCACTTTGAAAGGCCGAGGTGGGCGGGTTTCCTGAGGTCACGAGTTCGAGGTCAGCCTGTGCATTCGGTGAAAACCCACCTCACATAATAAAAGAGAAAAAAAAGAAAGGTAATCAGACTGATGAGTGTGTGCAATTGAAACAAAACGAGGTGCCGGAGACTCCACCTTCAGAACGCCTTTTTTATTACGTACAGTTTCCTCTTGTCACCAAGGCTGGAGTGCAACAGTGCGATTTTGCTTATTGAAACACCTGCCTTTTAGTTCAAGTGATTGTCATCCAAATGCCGTTCAAGTAGCTGGGGTTGCAGGTGTCCACACCACCAGGTCCAACTAACTTTCTATTTTAATTTTCTGTACCTCCAATCTATCTTTGTTTGATTTCCACAAAGCAGTCAATACGTAGAAATAAAATACAAAAGCTGCACACCTGTGGTGTCATTTTATGCTACAACACGCCTTTTTGTGTAGCATCCCAATTTTAGTGTAGGTGCTGCGAAGCGAGTACATGCCAAGCCCAGCTCAGCTTTTTATGTTTTTTTTTTTTTTGTTTTTATAGGAGCTGGCTACGCTGTGTTCTCCGAGACCAGTCTCGAACCTGTGACCTCACGATCTGCCTGCCTCGGCATTCTTTTGTGCTGGGACTAAAGGCTTGAGCCACAGAGCCCAACCCAAATTGTCTTTTTGTTTTAAAGATGGTTTCACCATTTTGGTCGGCGGGTCTCAAAGCGCAACTTCTCGTGATCCGCCGCCTTGATTTTGAGGCGACTGAATTACAGGCTGCCGTGAGCCACCGTGCGGGCTGTTATAATGTATTGTTAAAAAGAAATCAGAGAGACTCTGCGGGCGCTGCCACTCACGCAAGCAATCTAAGCACTTTGAAAGGCCGAGGTGGGCGGGTTTCCTGAGGTCACGAGTTCGAGGTCAGCCTGTGCATTCCGGTGAAAACCCACCTCACATAATAAAAGAGAGAAAAAAAGAAAGTTAATCAGACTGATGAGTGTGTGCAATTGAAACAAAACGAGGTGCCCGGAGACTCCACCTTAAGAAACGCCTTTCTTTATTACGTGCAGTTTCCTCTTGTCACCAAGGCTGGAGTGCAACAGTGCGATTTTGCTTATTGCAACACCTGCCTTTTAGTTCAAGAGATTGTCATCCAATGCCGTTCAAGTAGCTGGGGTTGCAGGTGTCCACACCACCAGGTCCAACTAACTTTCTATTTTAGTTTTCTGTACCTCCAATCTATCTTTATTTGATTTCCACAAAGCAGTCAATACGTAGAAAGAAAATAAAAGAAAGGTAATCAGACTGATGTGTGTGCAATTGAAACAAAACGAGGTGCCCGGAGACTCCACCCCAGAACCGCCTTTTGTGTAGCATCCCAATTTTAGTGTAGGTGCTGCCAAGCGAGTACATGCCAAGCCCAGCTCAGCTTTTTATGTTTTCTGTTTTTTTTTTTTTGTTTTTTTTTTTTTGTTTTAAAGACGGTTTCACCATTTTGGTCGGCGGGTCTCAAAGCAACTTCTCGTGATCCGCCTTGATTTTTGAGGCGACTCAATTACAGGCTGCCGTGAGCCACCGTGCCGGGCTGTTATAATGTATTGTTAAAAAGAAATCAGAGACTCTGCGGGCGCTGCCACTCACAAGCAATCTAAGCACTTTGAAAGGCCGAGGTGGGCGGGTTTCTGAGGTCACGAGTTCGAGGTCAGAATGTGCATTCTGGTGAAAACCCACCTCACATAATAAAAGAGAAAAAAAAGAAAGGTAATCAGACTGATGAGTGTGTGCAATTGAAACAAAACGAGGTGCCCGGAGACTCCACCTTCAGAACGCCTTTTTTATTACGTGCAGTTTCCTCTTGTCACCAAGGCTGGACTGCAACAGTGCGATTTTGCTTATTGAAACACCTGCCTTTTAGTTCAAGTGATTGTCATCCAATGCCGTTCAAGTAGCTGGGGTTGCAGGTGTCCACACCACCAGGTCCAACTAACTTTCTATTTTAGTTTTCTGTACCTCAATCTATCTTTGTTTGATTTCCACAAAGCAGTCAATACGTAGAAATAAAATACAAAAGCTGCACACCTGTGGTGTCATTTTATGAACACGCCGCCTTTTGTGTAGCATCCCAATTTTAGTGTAGGTGCTGCTGAAGCGAGTACATGCCAAGCCAGCTCAGCTTTTTATGTTTTCTGTTTTTTTTTTTTTTTTATAGGAGCTGGCTACGCTGTGTTCTTCGAGGCCAGTCTCGAACCTGTGACCTCACGATCCGCCTGCCTCGGCATTCTTTTGTGCTGGGACTACAGGCTTGAGCCGGAGCCCAACCCAAATTGTCTTTTGTTTTAAAGACGGTTTCACCATTTTGGTCGGCGGGTCTCAAAGCGCAACTTCTCGTGATCCGCCCGCCTTGATTTTTGAGGCGACTGAATTACAGGCTGCCGTGAGCCACCATGCCGGGCTGTTATAATTTATTGTTAAATAAGAAATCAGAGACTCTGCGGGCGCTGCCACTCACAAGCAATCTAAGCACTTTGAAAGGCCGAGGTGGGCGGGTTTCTGAGGTCACGAGTTCGAGGTCAGAATGTGCATTCGGTGAAAACCCACCTCACATAATAAAAGAGAAAATAAAAGAAAGGTAATCAGACTGATGAGTGTGCAATTGAAACAAAACGAGGTGCCCGGAGACTCCACCCCAGAACCGCCTTTTGTGTAGCATCCCAATTTTAGTGTAGGTGCTGCCAAGCGAGTACATGCCAAGCCCAGCTCAGCTTTTTATGTTTTCTGTTTTTTTTTTTTTTTTTATAGGAGCTGGCTACGCTGTGTTCTTCGAGGCCAGTCTCGAACCTGTGACCTCACGATCCACCTGCCTCGGCATTCTTTTCTGCTGGGACTACAGGCTTGAGCCGGAGCCAAACCCAAATTGTCTTTTTGTTTTAAAGACGCGGTTTCACTATTTTGATCCGGCAAATCTCCAAAGCACAACTTCTCGTGATCCGCACGCCTTGATTTTTGAGGCGACTGAATTACAGGCTGCCGTGAGCCACCATGCCTGGCTGTTATAATGTATTGTTAAAAAGAAAATCAGAGAGATTCTGCGGGGCGCTGCCACTCACACAAGCAATCTAAGCACTTTGAAAGAACTATGTGGGTGGGATTTCTAAGGTCACGAATTCCAGGTCAGAATGTGCATTCCGGTGAAAACCCACCTCACATAATAAAAGAGAAAATAAAAGGAAGGTAATCATACTGATGAGTGTGTGCAATTGAAACAAAATGATGTTCCCAGACACCCCACCTTAAGAAACGCCTTTCTTTATTACGTGCAGTTTCCCTCTCTCTTGTCACCAAGGCTGGAGGGCAACAGTGGGATATTTGCTTATTGCAACACCTGCCATTTTAGTTCAAGAGATTGTCATCCAATGCCGTTCAAGTAGCTGGGGTTGCAGGTGTCCACACCACCAGGTCCAACTAACTTTCTATTTTAATTTTCTGTACCTCCAATCTATCTTTATTTGATTTCCACAAAGCAGTCAATACGTAGAAATAAAATACAAAAGCTGCACACCTGTGGTGTCATTTTACTGAACACGCCGCCTTTTGTGTAGCATCCCAATTTTAGTGTAGGTGCTGCGAAGCGAGTACATGCCAAGCCCAGCTCAGCTTTTTATGTTTTTTTTTTTTTTTTTTTTTTTTTATAGGAGCGGGCTACGCTGTGTTCTTCGAGGCCAGTCTCGAACCTGTGACCTCACGATCTGCCTGCCTCGGCATTCTTTTGTGCTGGGACTACAGGCTTGAGCCACGGAGCCAAACCCAAATTGTCTTTTGTTTTAAAGATGCGGTTTCACCATTTTGGTCGGGCGGGTCTCAAAGCGCAACTTCTCGTGATCCGCCCGCCTTGATTTTGAGGCGACTGAATTACAGGCTGCCGTGAGCCACCGTGCCGGGCTGTTATAATGTATTGTTAAAAAGAAATCAGAGAGACTCTGCGGGCGCTGCCACTCACGCAAGCAATCTAAGCACTTTGAAAGGCCGAGGTGGGCGGGTTTCCTGAGGTCACGAGTTCGAGGTCAGCCTGTGCATTCCGGTGAAAACCCACCTCACATAATAAAAGAGAAAAAAAGAAAGGTAATCAGACTGATGAGTGTGTGCAATTGAAACAAAACGAGGTGCCCGGAGACTCCACCTTAAGAAACGCCTTTCTTTATTACGTGCAGTTTCCTCTTGTCACCAAGGCTGGAGTGCAACAGTGCGATCTTTGCTTATTGCAACACCTGCCTTTTAGTTCAAGTGATTGTCATCCAATGCCGTTCAAGTAGCTGGGGTTGCAGGTGTCCACACCACCAGGTCCAACTAACTTTCTATTTTATTTTCTGTACCTCAATCTATCTTTATTTGATTTCCACAAAGCAGTCAATACGTAGAAATAAAATACAAAAGCTGCACACCTGTGGTGTCATTTTAACACGCCGCCTTTTGTGTAGCATCCCAATTTTAGTGTAGGTGCTGCGAAGCGAGTACATGCCAAGCCCAGCTCAGCTTTTTATGTTTTTCTGTTTTTTTTTTTTTTTTTTATAGGAGCTGGCTACGCTGTGTTCTTCGAGGCCAGTCTCGAACCTGTGACCTCACGATCCGCCTGCCTCGGCATTCTTTTGTGCTGGGACTACAGGCTTGAGCCACGGAGCCAAACCCAAATTGTCTTTTGTTTTAAAGACGCGGTTTCACCATTTTGGTCGGGCGGGTCTCAAAGCGCAACTTCTCGTGATCCGCCCGCCTTGATTTTGAGGCGACTGAATTACAGGCTGCCGTGAGCCACCGTGCCGGGCTGTTATAATGTATTGTTAAAAAGAAATCAGAGACTCTGCGGGCGCTGCCACTCACGCAAGCAATCTAAGCACTTTGAAAGGCCGAGGTGGGCGGGTTTCCTGAGGTCACGAGTTCGAGGTCAGCCTGTGCATTCCGGTGAAAACCCACCTCACATAATAAAAGAGAAAAAAAGAAAGGTAATCAGACTGATGAGTGTGCAATTGAAACAAAACGAAGTTCCCGGAGACTCCACCTTCAGAACGCCTTTTTTATTACGTACAGTTTCCTCTTGTCACCAAGGCTGGAGTGCAACAGTGCGATCTTTGCTTATTGCAACACCTGCCTTTTAGTTCAAGTGATTGTCATCCAATGCCATTCAAGTAGCTGGGGTTGCAGGTGTCCACACCACCAGGTCCAACTAACTTTCTATTTTAATTTTCTGTACCTCAATCTATCTTTATTTGATTTCCACAAAGCAGTCAATACGTAGAAATAAAATACAAAAGCTGAACAACTGTGGTGTCATTTTTATGCTACAAACACGCCGCCTTTTGTGTAGCGTCCCAATTTTAGTGTAGGTGTTGCTGAAGCGAGTACATGCCAAGCCCAGCTCAGCTTTTTATGTTTTTCTGTTTTTGTTTTTTTTTTTTTTGTTGTTTATAGGGAGCTGACAATGCTGTGTTTATCGAGGCCAGTCTCGAACCTGTGACCGCACGATCCGCCTGCCTCGGCATTCTTTTGTGCTGGGACTACAGGCTTGAGCCGCGGAGGCAACCCCAAATTGTCTTTTTGTTTTAAAGACGCGGTTTCACCATTTTGGTCGGGCGTGTCTCAAAGCGCAACTTCTCGTGATCCGCCGCCTTGATTTTTGAGGCGACTGAATTACAGGCTGCCGTGAGCCACCATGCCGGGCTGTTATAATGTATTGTTAAAAAGAAATCAGAGAGACTCTGCGGGCGCTGCCACTCACGCAAGCAATCTAAGCATTTTGAAAGGCCGAGGTGGACGGGTTTCTGAGGTCACGAGTTCAAGGTCAGAATGTGCATTCCGGTGAAAACCCACCTCACCTAATAAAAGAGAGAGAAAAAAAGAAAGGTAATCAGACTGATTAGTGTGTGCAACTGAAACAAATCGAAGTTCCCGGAGACTCCACCTTCAGAACGCCTTTTTTATTACGTACAGTTTCCTCTTGTCACCAAGGCTGGACTGCAACAGTGCGATCTTTGCTTATTGCAACACCTGCCTTTTAGTTCAAGTGATTGTCATCCAAATGCCGTTCAAGTAGCTGGGGTTGCAGGTGTCCACCACCAGGTCCAACTAACTTTCTATTTTAATTTTCTGTACCTCCAATCTATCTTTGTTTGATTTCCAAAGCAGTCAATACGTAGAAATAAAATACAAAAGCTGCACACCTGTGGTGTCATTTTACAACACGCCGCCTTTTGTGTAGCATCCCAATTTTAGTGTAGGTGCTGCGAAGCGAGTACATGCCAAGCCCAGCTCAGCTTTTTATGTTTTTCTGTTTTTTTTTTTTTGTTTTGTTTTTTTTTTTTTATAGGAGCTGGCTATGCTGTGTTCTTCGAGGCCAGTCTCGAACCTGTGACCTCACGATCCGCCTGCCTCGGCATTCTTTTGTGCTGGGACTACAGGCTTGAGCCACGGAGCCAAACCCAAATTGTCTTTTGTTTTAAAGACGCGGTTTCACCATTTTGGTCGGGCGGGTCTCAAAGCGCAACTTCTCGTGATCCGCCTTGATTTTGAGGCGACTCAATTACAGGCTGCCGTGAGCCACCATGCCGGGCTGTTATAATGTATTGTTAAAAAGAAATCAGAGAGACTCTGCGGGCGCTGCCACTCACGCAAGCAATCTAAGCACTTTGAAAGGCCGAGGTGGGCGGGTTTCCTGAGGTCACGAGTTCGAGGTCAGAATGTGCATTCGGTGAAAACCCACCTCACATAATAAAAGAGAAAATAAAAGAAAGGTAATCAGACTGATGAGTGTGTGCAATTGAAACAAAACGAGGTGCCCGGAGACTCCACCTTAAGAAACGCCTTTCTTTATTACGTGCAGTTTCCTCTTGTCACCAAGGCTGGACTGCAACAGTGCGATTTTGCTTATTGAAACACCTGCCTTTTAGTTCAAGTGATTGTCATCCAAATGCCGTTCAAGTAGCTGGGGTTGCAGGTGTCCACCACCAGGTCCAACTAACTTTCTATTTTAATTTTCTGTACCTCCAATCTATCTTTATTTGATTTCCACAAAGCAGTCAATACGTAGAAATAAAATACAAAAGCTGCACACCTGTGGTGTCATTTTATGCTACGAACACGCCGCCTTTTGTGTAGCATCCCAATTTTAGTGTAGGTGCTGCGAAGCGAGTACATGCCAAGCCCAGCTCAGCTTTTTATGTTTTCTGTTTTTTTTTTTTTTTGTTTGTTTTGTTTTTATAGGAGCTGGCTATGCTGTGTTCTTCGAGGCCAGTCTCGAACCTGTGACCTCACGATATGCCTGCCTCGGTATTCTTTAGTGCTTGGACTACAGGCTTGAGCCGCGGAGGCAACCCAAATTGTTATTTAGTTTTAAAGACGCGGTTTCACCACTTTTGTCGTGCGGGTCTCAAAGCGCAACTTCTCGTGATCCGCCCGCCTTGATTTTGAGGCGACTCAATTACAGGCTGCCGTGAGCCACCGTGCGGGCTGTTATAATTTATTGTTAAATAATAAATCAGAGATATTCTGCCGGGCACTGCCACTCATGCTAGCAATCTAATCAATTTGATAGGGTGAGGTGGGCGGGGTTTCTGAGGTCACGAGTTCGAGGTCAGCCTGTGCATTCCGGTGAAAACCCAACTCACATAATAAAAGAGAAAAAAAGAAAGGTAATCAGATAGATGAGTGTGTGCAATTGAAACAAAACGAGGTGCCCGGAGACTCCACCTTCAGAACGCCTTTTTTATTACGTGCAGTTTCCTCTTGTCACCAAGGCTGGACTGCAACAGTGCGATTTTTGCTTATAGAAACACTTGCCATTTACGTTCAAGTGACTGTCATCCAAATGCCATTCAAGTAGCTGGGGTTGCAGGCGTCCACACCACCAGGTCCAACTCACTTTCCATTTTTATTTTCTGTACCTCCAATCTATCTTTATTTGATTTCCACAAAGCAGTCAATACATAGAAATAAAATACGAAAAGCTGCACACCTCTGGTGTCATTTTATGCTACAACACGCCGCCTTTTGTGTAGCATCTGAATTTTAGTGTAGGTGCTGCCAAAGCGAGTACATGCAAAGCCCTGCTCAGCTTTTTTATGTTTTCTGTTCTTTTGTTTGTTTGTTTTTTATAGGCAGCGGGCTATGCTGTGTTCTTCGAGGCCAGTCTCGAACCTGTGACCTCACGATCTGCCTTCTTTGGCATTCTTTTGTGCTGGGACTACAGGCTTGGAAGCCGTGGATCCAAACCCAAATTATCTTTTTGTTTTAAAGACGCGGTTTCACCAGTTTGGTCAGGCGGGTCTCGAAAGCGCAACTTCTCGTGATCCGCCCGCCTTGATTTTGAGGTGACTCAATTACAGGCTGCCTTGAGCCACCGTGCCGGGCTGCTATACTTTATTGTTAAATAAGAAATCAGAGAGACTCTGCGGGCTCTGCCACTTACGCTAGCAATCTAAGCAATTTTAAAGGCCAAGGTGGGCGGGTTTTCTGAAGTCAAGAGTTCGAGGTCAGCCTGTGCATTCCGGTGAAAACCCACCTCACATAATGAAAGAGAAAAAAAAGAAAAATAATCAGACTCATGTGTGTGTTCAACTAAAACAAAACGGGGTGCCCGGATGCTCCACCTTAAGAACCTCCTTTTTTGATTACGTACAGTTTCCCTCTTGTCACCAAGGCTGGACTGCAACAGTGAGATTTTGCTTATTGAAACACTTGCCTTTTACGTTCAAGTGATTGTCATCCAAATGCCATTCAAGTAGCTGGGGTTGCAGGTGTCCACACCACCAGGTCCAACTAACTTTCTATTTTAATTTTTCTGTACCTCCAATCTATCTTTCTTTGATTTCCACAAAGCAGTCAATACGTAGAAATAAAATACAAAATCTGCACACCTGTGGTGTCATTTTATGCTGCCGCCTTTTGTGTAGCATCCCAATTTTAGTGTAGGTGCTGCCTAAGCGTGTACATGCCAAGCCCAGCTCAGCTCTTTTATGTTTTCTGTTTTTTTTTTTTTATAGGAGCTGGCTATGCTGTGTTTTTCGAGGCCAGTCTTGAACCTGTGACCTCACGATCCGCCTGCCTTGGCATTCTTTTGTGCTGGGACTACAGGCTTGAGCCGCGGAGCCCAACCCAAATTGTCTTTTTGTTTTAAAGACGGTTTCACCATTTTGGTCGGGCGGGTCTCAAAGCGCAACTTCTCGTGATCCGCCCGCCTTGATTTTTGAGGCGACTCAATTACAGGCTGCCGTGAGCCACCGTGCCGGGCTGTTATAATGTATTGTTAAAAGAAATCAGAGAGACTCTGCGGGCGCTGCCACTCACAAGCAATCTAAGCACTTTGAAAGGCCGAGGTGGGCGGGTTTCTGAGGTCACGAGTTCGAGGTCAGCCTGTGCATTCTGGTGAAAACCCACCTCACATAATAAAGAGAAAATAAAAGAAAGGTAATCAGACTGATGAGTGTGTGCAATTGAAACAAAACGAAGTTCCCGGAGACTCCACCTTAAGAAACGCCTTTCTTTATTACGTGCAGTTTCCTCTTGTCACCAAGGCTGGACTGCAACAGTGCGATTTTGCTTATTGAAACACCTGCCTTTTAGTTCAAGTGATTGTCATCCAAATGCCATTCAAGTAGCTGGGGTTGCAGGTGTCCACACCACCAGGTCCAACTAACTTTCTATTTTAATTTTCTGTACCTCAATCTATCTTTATTTGATTTCCACAAAGCAGTCAATACGTAGAAATAAAATACAAAAGCTGCACACCTGTGGTGTCATTTTATGCTACAAACACGCCTTTTGTGTAGCATCCCAATTTTAGTGTAGGTGCTGCTGAAGCGAGTACATGCCAAGCCAGCTCAGCTTTTTATGTTTTCTGTTTTTTTTTTTTTATAGGAGCTGGCTATGCTGTGTTCTTCGAGGCCAGTCTCGAACCTGTGACCTCACGATCCGCCTTCTGGCCTTTTGTGTAGCATCCCAATTTTAGTGTAGGTGCTGCTGAAGCGAGTACATGCCAAGCCCAGCTCAGCTTTTTATGTTTTCTGTTTTTTTTTTTTTATAGGAGCTGGCTATGCTGTGTTCTTCGAGGCCAGTCTCGAACCTGTGACCTCACGATCCGCCTGCCTCGGCATTCTTTTGTGCTGGGACTACAGGCTTGAGCCTCGGAGCCCAACCCAAATTGTCTTTTTGTTTTAAAGACGGATTTTCACCATTTTGGTCGGGCGGGTCTCAAAGCGCAACTTCTCGTGATCCGCCCGCCTTGATTTTTGAGGCGACTCAATTACAGGCTGCCGTGAGCCACCGTGCCGGGCTGTTATAATGTATTGTTAAAAGAAAATCAGAGAGACTCTGCGGGCGCTGCCACTCACAAGCAATCTAAGCACTTTGAAAGGCCGAGGTGGGCGGGTTTCTGAGGTCACGAGTTCGAGGTCAGAATGTGCATTCGGTGAAAACCCACCTCACATAATAAAGAGAAAATAAAAGAAAGGTAATCAGACTGATGAGTGTGTGCAATTGAAACAAAACGAAGTTCCCGGAGACTCCACCTTAAGAAACGCCTTTCTTTATTACGTGCAGTTTCCTCTTGTCACCAAGGCTGGAGTGCAACAGTGCGATTTTGCTTATTGAAACACCTGCCTTTTAGTTCAAGTGATTGTCATCCAAATGCCATTCAAGTAGCTGGGGTTGCAGGTGTCCACACCACCAGGTCCAACTAACTTTCTATTTTAATTTTCTGTACCTCAATCTATCTTTATTTGATTTCCACAAAGCAGTCAATACGTAGAAATAAAATACAAAAGCTGCACACCTGTGGTGTCATTTTATGCTACAAACATGCCGCCTTTTGTGTAGCATCCCAATTTTAGTGTAGGTGCTGCTGAAGCGAGTACATGCCAAGCCCAGCTCAGCTTTTTATGTTTTCTGTTTTTTTTTTTTTATAGGAAGCTGGCTATGCTGTGTTCTTCGAGGCCAGTCTCGAACCTGTGACCTCACGATCCGCCTGCCTCGGCATTCTTTTGTGCTGGGACTACAGGCTTGAGCCACGGAGCCCAACCCAAATTGTCTTTTGTTTTAAAGACGGTTTCACCATTTTGGTCGGGCGGGTCTCAAAGCGCAACTTCTCGTGATCCGCCCGCCTTGATTTTTGAGGCGACTCAATTACAGGCTGCCGTGAGCCACCGTGCCGGGCTGTTATAATGTATTGTTAAAAGAAATCAGAGAGACTCTGCGGGCGCTGCCACTCACGCAAGCAATCTAAGCACTTTGAAAGGCCGAGGTGGGCGGGTTTCTGAGGTCACGAGTTCGAGGTCAGAATGTGCATTCCGGTGAAAACCCACCTCACATAATAAAGAAAATAAAATCTTTTATAAACAAGCAAGTACTCAGAGATTTTATTACCACCAGGCCTGCTTTACAAAAACTTCTGAAAGAAGCATTACACACAGAAAGGAACAACCAGTATTAGCCTTTCTAAAAATATACCAAAAGTAAAGAGCATCAACATAAAGAAGAATTTACATCAACGAATGGATAAAATAGACAGTTCACATCAAATGGAAATCCACTAAATTTCCCAATCAAAAGATACAGCCAAAACCTAACGGTATACTACATTCAGACCTATTTCATATCCAAAGATACACAAAGACTAAAACAAATGGTTGGAGAAAGATTTACTAACCAAATGAGAACCAAACCTAAACGGATTGCAATTCATGCATTTGATAAAACAGATTTCAAACCAACAAAGATAGAGTGGTATAAGGATGAACGCATCCTAACACCCAGATACATAAGACCCATAAAGAGATTTAGACTCAACGAGACAGAAAATTAATAAGGATATCCAGAATCTGAACTCAGATCAGTAACAAGTAAACTTAATAAGCACTTGTAGAGCTCTCCACTTTAGATACATAAAAATACATTCTCCACTTTAAATACACAAAATAATGATCGCCATTATTAATACCCATTTAGAATAAAGCAATAGTTCTCTCTCCTCCCTTCCTCTTTTCCAATTCAAAAATAAAAAAGAGAAAATAAAAGAAAGGTAATCAGACTGATGAGTGTGTGCAATTGAAACAAAACGAAGTTCCCGGAGACTCCACCTTAAGAAATGCCTTTCTTTATTACGTGCAGTTTCCTCTTGTCACCAAGGCTGGAGTGCAACAGTGCGATCTTTGCTTATTGCAACACCTGCCGTTTTAGTTCAAGAGATTGTCATCCAATGCCGTTCAAGTAGCTGGGGTTGCAGGCGTCCACACCACCAGGTCCAACTACCTTTCTATTTTTAATTTTCTGTACCTCCAATCTATCTTTATTTGATTTCCACAAAGCAGTCAATACGTAGAAAGAAATACGAAAAGCTGCACACCTGTGGTGTCATTTTTATGCTGTGACCACGCCGGCCTTTTGTGTAGCATCCCAATTTTAGTGTAGGTGCTGCCAAAGCGAGTACATGCCAAGCCCAGCTCAGCTTTTTATGTTTTCTGTTTTTTTTTTTTTTTTTTTAATAGGGAGCGGGCTATGCTGTGTTCTTCGAGGCCAATCTCGACACTGTGATCTCACGATCTGCCTTCTTCGGCATTCTTTTGTACTGGGACTACAGGCTGGAGACTCGGAGCCAAACCCAAATTGTCTTTTTGTTTTAAAGACACGGTTTCACCATTTTGGTTGGGCGGGTCTCAAAGCGCAACTTCTCGTGATCCACCGACCTTGATTTTTGAGGTGACTCAATTACAGGCTGCCATGAGCCACCGTGCCAGGCTGTTATAATGTATTGTTAAATAAGAAATCAGAGAGACTCTGCCAGGCGCTGCCACTCATGCAAGCAATCTAAGCAATTTGAAAGGCCGAGGTGGGGGGGTTTCCTGAGGTCACGAGTTCGAGGTCAGCCTGTGCATTCTAGTGAAAACCCACCTCACATAATAAAAGAGAAAAAAAGAAAGGTAATCAGACTGATGAGTGTGTGCAATTGAAACAAAACGAGGTGCCCGGAGACTCCACCTTCAGAACTGCCTTTTTTGATTACATACAGTTTCCCTCTTGTCACCAAGGCTGGACTGCAACAGTGCGATTTTTGCTTATTGAAACACCTGCCTTTTAGTTCAAGTGATTGTCATCCAATGCCCTTCAAGTAGCTGGGGTTGCAGGTGTCCACACCACCAGGTCCAACTAACTTTCTATTTTTAATTTTATGTACCTCCAATTAATCTTTTTTTGACTTTTACAAAGCAGTCAATGCGTAGAAAGAAAATACTTGAAGCTGCACACCTGTGGTGTCATTTTTACTCTGCGACCAAGCCGGCCTTCTGTGTATCATCCCAATTTTAGTGTAGGTGTTGCAGAAGCGAGTACATGCCAAGACCAGCTCAGCTTTTTATGTTTCTCTGTTTTTTTTTTTTTTTTTTAATAGGGAGCGGGCTATGCTGTGTTCTTCGAGGCCAATCTCGACACTGTGATCTCACGATCTGCCTTCTTCAGCATTCTTTCATGCTGGGACTACAGGCTGGAGAATCGGAGCCAAACCCAAATTGTCTTTTTGTTTTAAAGACACGGTTTCACCATTTTGGTTGGGCGGGTCTCAAAAACGCAACTTCGTGATCCACCCGCCTTGATTTTTGAGGCGACTCAATTACAGGCTGCAGTGAGGCACCATGCCAAACTGTTATAATGTATTGTTAATAATTTATTGCTAAATAAGAAATCAGAGAGACTCAGCCGGGCACTGCCACTCACACTAGCTATATAAGCAATTTGAAATGCCAAGGTGGTCGGGTTTTCTGAGGTCACGAGTTCGAGGTCAGCCTTTGCATTCTGGTGAAAACCCACCTCACATAATAAAAGAGAAAAAAAGAAAGATAACCAGACTGAAGAGTGTGTGCAATTGAAAAAAAGTGAGGTGCCCGGCTACTCCACCTTCAGAACTGCCTTTTTGATTACATACAGATTCCCTCTTGTCACCAAGGCTGGACTGCAACAGTGCAGTCTTTGCTTATTGAAACACCTGCCTTTTACGTTCAAGTGATTGTCATCCAAATGCCGTTCAAGTAGCTGGGGTTGCAGGTGTCCACACCAACAGGTCCAACTATCTTTCTATTTTTAGATTTCTGTACCTCCAATCTATCTTTATTTGATTTCCACAAAGCAGTGAATACGTAGAAAGGAAATACAAAAGCTGCACACCTGTGGTGTCATTTTTATGCTGCGACCATGCCGGCCTTTTGTGATTCATCCCAATTTTAGTGTAGGTGCTGCCAAAGTGAGTACATGCAAAGCCCAGCTACACTTTTATATGCTTTTCTGTTTTTCTCTTTTTTTAAAAATTTTTTATTGCATTATAGGTTTTGGGGTACATGTGCAAAACGTGCAAGACAGTTGCATAGGTACACACATGGCAGTGTGTTTTGCTGCCTTCCTCCCCTTCACCCACACTTGGCATTCATCCCAGGCTATCCCCCAGCCCCCTGCTGTCCCTCCCCATTTCCCCAACAGTCCCAGTGTATAGTAGACCGCCTCTCTGTGTTCATGTGTTCTCATTTTTCTCACCCACCTATGAGTGAGTATATGCAGTATTTCTTTTTCTGTTCTTGTGTCAGTTTGCTGAGAATGATGTTCTCCAGATTCATCCATGTCCTTACAAAGGACACAAACTCATCATTTTTGATTGCTGCATAATATTCCATGGTGTATATTTGCCACATTTTCCCAGTCCAGTCTATCATCGATGGGCATTTGGGTTGGTTCCAGGTCTTTGCTATTGTAAACAGTGCTGCAATGAACATTCGTGTGCATGTGTCTTATAGTAGAACGATTTATAGTCTTTTGGATAGATACCCAGTAATGGGATTGTTGGGTCAAATGGAATCTCTATTTCCAGGTCCCTGAGGAATCACCACACTGTCTTCCACAATGGTTGAACTAATTTACATTCCCACCAACAGTGCAAGAGTGTTCCTATTTCTCCACATCCTCTCCAACATCTGCTGTCTCCAGATTTTTTAATGATCGCCATTCTAACTGGTGTGAGATGATATCTCAATGTGGTTTTGATTTGCATCTCTCTAATGACCAATGATGATGAGCACTTTTTCATATGTTTGTTGGCCTCATATATGTCTTCTTTTGTAAAGTTTCTGTTCATATCCTTTGCCCATTTTTGAATGGGCTTTTTTTTTCTGTAAATCTGTTTGAGTTCTTTTGTAAATTCTGGATATCAACCCTTTGTCAGATGTGTAAACTGCAAAGATTTTTCCCATTCTGATGGTTGCCGATTCACTCTAGTGACTGTTTCTTTTGCCGTGCAGAAGCTGTGGAGTTTGATTAGGTCACATTTGTTCATTTTGGCTTTTGTTGCCAATGCTTTTGGTGTTTTGTTCATGAAGTCCTTGCCTACTCCTATGTCCTGAATGGTTTTGCCTAGATTTTCTTCTAGGGTTTTTATGGTGTCAGGTCTTATGTTTAAGTCTTTAATCCATCTGGAGTTAATTTTAGTGTAAGGTGTCAGAAAGCGGTCCAGTTTCTGCTTTCTGCACATGGCTAGCCAGTTTTCCCAACACCATTTATTAAATAGGGAATCCTTTCCCCATTGCCTGTTTTTGTCTGGTTTATCAAAGATAATACGGTTGTAGATATGTTGTGTTGCCTCCGATGCTTCTGTTCTGTTCCATTGGTCTATATCTCTGTTTTGGTACCAGTACCATGCTATTTTGATTACTGTAGCCTTGTAGTATAGTTTGAAGTCTGGTAGCGTGATGCCTCCTGCTGTGTTCTTTTTGCTTACAATTGACTTGGCTATGCAGGCTCTTTTTTGGTTCCATATGAAATTCATGGTGGATTTTTCCAGTTCTGTGAAGAAATTCAATGGAAGTTAGATGGGGATAGCATTGAATATGTAAATTATTTTGGGCTGTATAGCCATTTTCACGATATTGATTCTTCCTAACCATGAACATGGAATGTTTCTCCATCTCTTTGTGTCCTCTCTTATTTCGTTGAGCAGTTGTTTGTAGTTTTCCTTAAACAGGTCCCTTATATTCCTAGTGAGTTGTATTCCTAGGTATTTTATTTTCTTTGTAGCAATTGTGAATGGCAGTTCGTTCTTGATTTGGTTCTCTTTAAGTCTGTTATTGGTGTATAGGAATGCTTGTGATTTTTGAACATTGATTTTATATCCTGAGACTTTGCTGAAGTTGCTTATCAGTTGCAGGAGCTTTTGGGCTGAGGTGATGGGGTCTTCTAGGTATATTATCATGTCGTCTGCAAATAGAGACAATTTGGCTTACACCTTTCCTATTCGAATACACTTTATTTCTTTTTCTTGCCTGATTGCTCTGGCTATAACTTCCAGTACTATGTTGAATAGAAGTGGTGAGAGAGGGCATCCTTGTCTAGTGCTGGATTTCAAAGGGAATGCTTCCAGTTTTTGCCCATTAAGTATGATATTGGCTGTTGGTTTGTCATAAATAGCTTTTATTACTTTGAGATATGTTCCATCAATACCAAGTTTATTGAGGGTTTTTAGCATAAAGGGCTGTTGAATTTGTCAAATGCCTTCTCTGCGTCAATTGAGATAATCATGTGGTTTCTGTTTTTGCTTCTGTTTATGTGGTGAATTACATTTATAGACTTGCATATGTTGAACCAGCCTTGCATCCCAGGATGAATCCTACTTGATTGTTGTTGTTTTTATCAATAGCGGGCTACCCTGTGTTCTTCGAGGCCACTCT